>FIZV01049870.1:0-10281 GCA_900050545.1 Trionymus perrisii | reverse complement strand
TTTGTAAATTTTTTTTTTTTTTTTTGTTTTTTTTTTTTTTTTTTTTTGGTAAAATATTTTTCCATAATTAGGTATAGAAAAAAAATTCATTTTTTTGTGGGGAAGATTTTCTTCAATTTTCTGTTTTTTTTTTTTTTTTTTTTGCAGTAAAAAGTTTTCTAAACCATTTGTACTCATAGTTTATTAGAAGTAAAAAAATTTCCATGTTTAACCATTTTACTCGTACAAGGAAAAATTCAATTCTTGCAAACTTTTTGTAAAAAATATACCAATTTATTGTAGGTAAGTATGTAGTTTTTTGTAATGAAAAAAAATTCCAATTTTTTGTAGTTGTTCTGAAACAAAAAAAAAAAAACAACAAAAAAACAAAAGCAATTTCCAAGTAATGAAAAAATATCCATTTTTTGCAGTTTTTTTATATTGAATAAATTTCCACTTTTTTTGGTATTGAGAAATTTTTCAATTTTTTGTAATATTTTTTTTTTGCATTGAAATAATCCCAATTTTCAAGTAATAAAGAAATTTCCAATTTTTTGTAGTTTATTCGGGGAGAAAAAAAATCCATTTTGTATTCTTTATTATCTCATTTATTTTTTATTTTTTTGTAATAAAAAATGAAAAAAATTTCAAAAGTCGTTTGATGTTTAAAAATGATTTTAAAAAAATTAATTTTTCAGGGTGGAAAACATTCTAAAATAAAAAATTACCCAACACCAAAGAATATTTTGATAGAAGCTTCCTCTTTCAACATTATACGATTTTTAATTTTCAGGATAAAAATCGAACAGATGAAATTGATTGGGATAAATATTGAAATCAAATTAGTAACCAACTTATCGAAAAATATTTAGCAATAGTTCCTTATTAAGTGACCTGTGGAATTTATCTATCTACAAAAACCATCGATGTAAGTGAAAAAATAATCGTAGGTTAGGTAATTAATTATTCAATCAATTTCATCTTGCCCAGAATACTGCTTCCTAAACAATTTTATGATACAAAAACCTCAATTTTTTGATATTTCTGCTGATCAAAGAACCTTTTTTCAATCCTTCGTTTTCAATGTGAACTTTTTTGCATGTTTCAAAAACCTATTGTTTGTAAGTATCTTTCCAATTTCTATAATTAGGTACCCAATGAAAATTCATCTCGACATGACCTATGAAAACTATTTCCAGATACATTAACAAAATGCAAGGAGTATCATTATCGATACTTCTATTATCGATATCCATCGTAATTCACGAATCATATTCGAAAAAGACCAACATTTCCAACAAAACAGAAATCAAGTTCGACAAAAATTTCATCGAACAAGCCTACTTCATCGATAAAACCGACTTATTACTGCTGTTTCTCAAGAAGTCGAACAACACGTACGATTACATAAGCTGTCCCAGCGGATTCGCCAAGACCACAAATCTCCTGATGATTAAAGCTTTTACACAATACGACATAGATGACTTGGGTCGACCTAAACAGCGAATGAATTGCAAAGCTTTGAATCTATTCAAAGGCACAAAAATAGATCAACAGCTGAGTCAGGTTAAAGACGACATATGTCAACATCCAGTGATTTTCATTAGTTTAAGGGTGGAACTGCCTGAAAGAGTCGAAGAATCGAGCAACACCACGGAAGCCGAGTTTGTCACTTTGTTGAATGATTTCGTTTACAGCTTCGTTGGCGAATACGAATGGTTGAAAAAAATAATGGAATCACCGCCTGATAACAAGAAAGTGAAATATAGTTTCGAACAATGGGAAATGGATTTTATAAAAAAAGTCTTCGACAAGACGTTGACCGAAGAAGAGATCCCGACGAGTTTACATTCGTTAGTTAAAATCTTATATAAACTTTTTAAAAGACGAGTCATCCTCTTAGTCGACGATTACGACTATGTTGCTCGTACCGCAATCCTAGCTCCTTCCCCTGAATCCGAAATATTTCAACAATTCGTTAATAAAATGCTGAGAGAAGTGTTGAATGCTGGTAGAGATATGGTAAGCTACGCGATGATAGTGGGAATTACCAGATTACCTTTGCAGGGTTTAAACATTACCGGAAACTTGACTCTGAACGAGAACGTATTTTTATCAGATCACGAATACGGTCAATATTTCGGCTACCTCAGTAATGATGTTAAACATTTGTGTACTAAACACAAATGCGATAAAAGCGAACTGCAACAGGTACAAGATCTTTACGAAGGCTACCAGACAAAAATCGAACATGGTAAACTCTTCAATCCATTTTCATTAACTACCTATTTCAGAGAACGTGGATACAATGCGAAGATTCGGCCTTTGGAAGCGCACTGGATTTGGGGCCAAGGAGAGCAAGATTTCATATCCAAATTCTTCAGCGTATCGCCTCAATTCGTCGTTATTCTGTTGAAACTCGCAGCCTACAATTCGATTTCTTATCGAGCTATTGAAGAGTATACCCCATCGTCGAATTCCGAATTCATTAAATTACAACAGCGTAACTACGAATTCGATGCAAAAGATCCGGATCCTATAACGCATCTGATGCCATTCTGTTTCGAGCACGGTTTGTTCAGCTATACTTTGTACGAAGACGAATACATTCTGCCGAACGAAGAAATCCATCAACAAATCGGTAAAACGCTGAGATCGTATTATGAAAAATCTGGCGTCGATTTCGAAGCATTGGCCACAGCTTTGAAAAACCTCCTTGATGGTTTCAACGTCAACGTACCGGAGGTGAAAAAGGCTTTCGATTCCGCTTTGAAAATATTTACTCACGTATCTTCGCAGGCTCCGACCGAGTATCTGTTGCAATCCATCATCAGGCAAACTGTAGTCTCATTTAATGATCTCGCTCTAACTGAAGAGAAGAAGATATCGAGAAAAGGACGTTGTGAAGTGATTTACTCTAGCAGACCTATCCGATCCGTTGTCCATATTGCTATTACACAAGGCAAAACGCCAAAGGAAGCTTTAAAACTAACTCCAGGTTATGGACGTAAGAAACATTCGACAAAAAGTGTTTACGTAGGTATTAACTTGGATTCGCAAAAACAAGTCGACATCTTGACCGAGGTTAAAACACCGAAATGATTCAACGTTCAGGACTTCAGGGAAGTTGTCAACGGTTAGATTTACTCACCGAAAATGTAAAATACGCCTGGAATAGCGTGCAGTCCTTGATAAACTTTTGAAATTCCAACTGACATGGTCAATTTACATATAGGCGCAATTTTCTTCATAAAGTAATGAAAATTATTCTCGATTATGTTCACAAATTACAGTCACCCATTTACGTTAACATTAGTTTAAGATATCAACGATTCTTATTTTTTGTTAAATATACACTTCATCAAACAACTAATTAACCGAATTGCAAAATCGTACAATATTTTATTGGCGAACGCGAAATTCTCCATTTACCGGCAAAAAGACTTGAAAAAAAAATTGAATTTCATTTTGGGAGCACTTGCATTTTTTACGTTGCCAGGCATATTCGATTCGTAACTTTGAAAAAAAAAGTACAAAGTGAAGTAGCGCTTCTACCGGCATTAAAATAAACTATACATAATTGACACATCGCACCTGGCACAACTGTTTCAACGACCGTTAGTCCAACAACAACAACAACAACAACCGTGCACCGGCGCTACCGCTTCAACCGCTTGGTTCGCGCTAAATTAGAAATTTTATCATTTATTTTATGAATTATATTGGAATGTAATTGTACGTAATTTAAAATTTTAATTTAATTATACACCGTATTCATGATCTTCATCATGACCGAAGATTCGCCCAATATTTTAACGAATGTAACTTTTACTTTTAAAGGTATTGGAAGGTGAACAAATCGAAAATCACACATCGACAACATGCACACAACGGTAGAAATAATAATTTCTCATTAGATTTGGTAGTGCTTCGAATTGTATAAAACGTTTCCAAACTTTTCTCCCAAACCATGAAAGTCAAGCAAAAACAAGGTGAGTACAACTTGTACATTTCTATTCAATTCCAAACATGCCACAGTAAAACGTGAATTAGTAGTCGGTAAATATCTGAGGTATCAATTTATTAATTACGAATGGATTTTCTATTGTTATGAATTCGTACAAGGTTCTGAAACTGAATCGTTAAATGAAACAATAACTTGAAGTATATGAATGTTTGAAATCGAGCTAATCGTGATTTACTTTTGTTCATTATAGCTTCATTTCCATCTAAACCCAGAGCCACACAGAGACGAAACAGCTTACAACGTATAAAAAATGAAGTTCTGCGTAGAAACGTACGAATTTTACTATCGCCTTTACCTGATCATTTCTCTCCTTTCAGAATATCTCGCAAATGTAAGTTTTTTGTTCATTCGATTTCAATTAATCGGATGTTTTCAAGTTATAAAATTATATGCGATATACAGTGATGTTTTTAGTAACTTGATCTTTGTTTTTATTTCTATTATGTAGCGATTACGAACTTTTCGCCTAGAAATAGCAGAACACCAGTGAATCGACATAGTATACATAATGAAGCGAAAGGTGTACATGAGCAGACGGTGAAATCTCCGGGTCAAGCTCCCATTGTCAAGTCACCACGTAAACGTACTAGGCGTAAGAACGAAGCTGAGAAATTACAAGAAGGTATATAAATTGATACACGTAGTTACTATTATATTTCATTCATTAGTAGATAACGACATTTGGCATCGTTATTTTCGAATACATATTATGTCGAATATACCAAAATCGAAAATCTGAATTACGATTTTAATGAACGTTATGAAATGATTTTTAACAGAATTAAAGTCGAAGAAATACATCAACGATGAAAATATCTTCCGGTCCAGACGAGCTCTACGTAGCAGGCTAATTTTGACTCCGAAATCGCCCCTCGTTCGTGTAAAAAAAATCACTCGACAAAGCGCGACATCTCGAAAACTGAGTTTAACTACACTAAGTGAGTATAATTTTGAAAATCTATGTAAAGCAACTGTATGGAACGGGTTTGATTATGTATTCGTCGATTACAGATAAATCTTTGAGTCGCGAAGTTGTAATCGAACTTGAAAAATTACCTATAAATGAGAAACCATCAAAAGAAGAGACTCCGAGAGACGTGGGTGTTGAAAAACCACAGTCTGAAGCCGAACAAGATATTGACGCCCCTCAAGTGCAAACCCTTATTCCACGAGATTTAACAATCTTGTTGGAAAAATTAGATGTCGAGCCGGAGGAAGTATATCACGTACCCAATGAATTTCCCTTAGAATCGGAGGAAAATTTAGCCAATTTAAAATCCACCAGTCATAACGAAATAGGAATCAGTAGAGTTTTCGATAGCTCTAAAGACGTGCCTCTTCAAGGAATTCGAATTTTACTCGAAAAACTACCAGATACAGTTTTACATTCGACTGCCGAGACGTCCCATTCGACTGAAATTGACACTGGAAGTATCTTTGACAGTAGCGAAAAACAATCTGAGGAGACCGAAAGTATACCACAAAATGGTGGAAGTATTAAAAAGCAGGCAACTCCGTCGAAGACTCCTACCAAACAAGTGGCCAGTCCAGTCACTCCAGCGGCGGTTTCCAAATCTCTCTCAACTCCGATCACTACCCCTATTCACGATACGGTTGGAAATACTGAAACTGGAGGCAAGAAAACACCAAAATCATTGGATATTCCTCTTCGTAGAGTAACCATCGTGAAATCAAAATTTGTCAAGATGAATCGAGCATTAGAAAGCCCTGTCGAAGCATCTCCGATAAAAGTTCGACCATCTTCGGCGTATCTATTTTCTCCATCAACGAAAACGCATGCTTCTAGGATTGATAAGACAAAAACTAAAATATCGTGGAGTAATTCGCGTTCAGAATCTTCTACATCAGCCATCATCTCACCGCCCAGTTCACCATCCTCTGATATTACTCCTGATAAAGAGTCCACCGTTTCTGAGGTCACTCAAATTGCATCGTCTTCAAGCTACATTTGGAAGGGCACGATCGTGATGCCAGAAGTTGCAAAATGCAGCGTGGTGTTGAAGAAAGTATCTGGTAATTGCGAAGGCCTCAGCAATGACATTGACTTGGGTGGAAGTAGCGCCATTGGTCGTCTCGATTGTGTCGGCCGAATCCAACCTAACGCTGTATGGGATTACTTGAGCAAGGTTAAAAAAGTGGGCCGCAAAGATATACTGGTGTTGCGTTTCGAGTCGGCGGAAACAGACGATGAAGATAATTATCAGAAGTTGTATTCGTACTTTTGTTCAAAGAATCGACTGGCGGTGGTGG
The DNA here is from genome assembly GCA_900050545.1 of Trionymus perrisii. Classification (NCBI taxonomy): domain Eukaryota; kingdom Metazoa; phylum Arthropoda; class Insecta; order Hemiptera; family Pseudococcidae; genus Trionymus; species Trionymus perrisii. The sequence goes on along the minus strand of FIZV01049870.1, from coordinate 4,004 downwards.
GCAACACTGGTTCAGCCATAAGAGATTTTTACATTATGCCACTGGCTAGGAACAGTTCTTTGCCGGAGGTTTTACTGCCCTTGGACGGATCCGGTTTCGAAGACTCTAGACCTGATCTACTTTTGGCAGTAATTATACGTATTCGTCAAGGACACCATCAGGATCTTCAACGTGTCCATTTTCGTAATCTTCGTCAGAGTCACCTTCTCCATCACAGTCATCATCATCCTGCTGGTTCGACTGTTAAATCAGATAAGAGTACTGAATCGCAGTCGGAGGAATCTCCGCCAGTATCGCAATCTACACCTTTATGTACGGAGGTCGTTTCGCCGCTTAGTAGAGGTCAATTATTGACTCAAAAATCTTTAGCGTCGGGTCCGAACCCTCAACAAGTATTGCTAATCAGATCAGCACAGAACGTTCGCTCGCCGAAGCATCATTCGAATCGTGATTCTGGCGGAAAAACACCGGCCAAGTCACCTATGAACAGAGGTCGTCTATTAATGGAGCAATCGTTGGCTGCGAGTCCGAATTCAGGCAAAGAAATACGCCGCAGTGTGTCAGTTGGTTCTACTCTGAATCGTAGCAGTTCGAACTTGTCTTCTGGCCGAAGAGAACCGAGTGACGTAACGTATAAACAAAAATCCCTATCGGCTGGCGACTTGTTGAAGATTTCGTTGAATGAAAAAGACCAGCAGATGGATGCGGAATCCCATTCGAATAAAGATACGTCACCTATCGCTACTCCTCTCGATAAATCTCCGACCACCGAAGTATTTTCAAATGAGGAAACTTGCGTTGCTAGTTTATCTACCCTCAACATCTCAGATAGGAGTAAATCTAAATCGACGCCGGACGTGAGGAAACAGCGAAGGGCGACCATCAAGTCTGTATCTCGCTCTCAGCCTGATTTATCGCAAAAGCTAACCGAAATGAAGTTGACGAAGCCATCGGTTCCTGGAGAGGCCAATTTGAAAAACTGCTTTCATATACCGAAAGTGAAACCAGGTCTTTCTACTAGTACCAAGATACTGGCCACACCTTCGTCATCCCTTCCTCGATCGGGCTTCACTCCTTCGCCGCCTGAAAAATCAACGCTCACTCAGTCAGTATTGAACTTGGCTACTCATATTCCGAGTTACCATCCGGCATCTACGTATTCTAGGAAATTACCAACGAAACCTTCGCAACCTACCAGTTCCAAACCTTCGTTGGCGAAAATTACGTCAACGTCGAATACTCGACCTTTGTCAGCGAAATCTGTCTACCCTTCTGGCTCTCAATCATCGACGATTAAACCTGCATTCTCGTCTAGTTCCCAACTCTCTTCTTTGACTAATCCTTCCAGCCCTCTTAGATTGAAAGTCATTCCTCCTTATACTTCTACTCCACACCCACCGACAACTGAACCACCTCATTCTTCCAGTTCTCATTTATTCGCCAAACCGTTTCCCGTTCGTTTTAAAGATCCGCGATTAGTCAAATCTCTACCCACTCCTTCACAGACAATATCAAACCGATCACTTCAAACACCTCAGCCTCCGTTGACTTCTCCTAAACCACATGTCGCTGCTAAACCCCAACATGCGATCACACCCAGCAATCGTCCACCCAAAAAATCCAAATCTGGTGGTTTGAAAGTCGCTTATATGGGATCGAGATCGTCAAACAATGCCAGCTTCTCAAAATGCTTGCCATCCGGACCGCAGTATTCCCCCTCCTACTCGAAATATCTACAAAATGGATTCTCTCGTTTGCCTGACGCGAACATACCGCCGAAATCGAAAACACCGATACCGACTAGTCCCACTACCAGCAGCATACTTCGATGGTCAACCGTCAAACCGTGGATGGGTACGAAACCACCGAGCCCGCCGAAAGCATCTTCTTCATCTCTAATTTCGAAATCAGCCAACATACCGACTGGTCCAACTGCCTCTGTACAGGCTGCGAAACCTACAGGACCATCTGGCTCTTTGATGTCTTCTGTTTTCACGTCTAATCCAGAGTATTCCCCTCTATGCCCTCAATTTGATTTTTAAACCGTTTCGTCATCTTTATTTTTTAAATTATTTGCTAGAAATAACGATACGTTGAGAGAATTCAACGAAATTATTTATTAACAAAGAAATAGGTAAATTGAAATACCTATTTATATTATTTTAAGACTGTTTTTATTCACGAGGTTATTGAGTCTGTTCACTTTACGAATGGTTAGTCGTATATTTTGTGATTTTATTGTTTTCGTTATTATTATTATTATTAGCATTATTACTAGGTACGCTAAAATATCATCGTTTATATTTTTCGTATTATAAAATATTTTAACCTTCCAGGAGTTTTTGCAATTTATGACCATTTTTCATATTTGTTAGGCGTGTCATTTTATTAAATAATTTTTTTGAAAAAATTTCAGAATGTTATGCAGAAAAATTTGAAATTTTGTTTTATTTCTTTGTCGTTCTTTCCAAATAAATTTTTCTTCATAACATAATTTTTTCAAAGCATATTACCTATTGTGAATTATTGACAGCATTTTTGATTTTTTTTGTCAATTTTTGATACAAAAACTCTTTAAGTTTCATTTTTTCAAAAAAAAACAAACCTAAAAAAGGTTATTTTTAGGAAGAAAATTTTTCTGAATTAAAAAAAAATACGTATTTAAAAAACAGGGTGTCTAATAAAATTTCCAAACCAAAAATCAGTACCTTTTTTCAGTACTTCTTTAAAAAGATTTTCACGAGCTACAACCCCTCCCCCCTCTCAAAAAAACAAAAAAATAAAAAATAAATAACAGTTTTCATAGAAACGTCTAAGCTAGGAAGAAAAAAAATCATAGTAAGTAGTACCAAAAAATATCAAAAAAAAATGAATAATACTACGTACGTACAATGTTGTCATATTTTCATTTAGAATGATTAAGGGGAAAAACAATTAATTTCTTATAAATTTTGATTAAAAAAAAAAAATTAAATAAAAACGAATTTTTATTGAATTTTAACCCAAAAAAAAGGAGGACCTTTGAGCAAAAATCAGCACTTTTTTGATTTTCAGCACCAATTTCTAAATTGGAGGACCTTTTCAGTACTTTCATCACCTGTTAGACATCTTGTTAAAATTGAAACGAATCCTAAAATTTTTTATAGAATAATGACCCAATACATTCCCAAATTTTTTTATAAGAGAATTTTCCAGAGAAAATGTGTTTTCAAAAAATTGAAAAGGTAAACGTTTAAAAAAAATTCTTCGAGAAAAAATCTTTTCAGAAAAATTAAAACTCACTCAACAAAGAAATCCTGCTGTAAAAAATTCCAGAAAAGAAAACTGCAAAAAATTCTGTTTACAAGTTTTTTTCGAAATTATTTAAAAAATATTCTCAAAAATCAGAGTGAAATTTTTTTTGAAAAATTGTTTTTGAGAAATCAAATCGAGTTAAAAACTAGGAACAAACTTCCTCATAAAAAGAACTTGGAAAAATTGTTCTCAAAACATTCAAAAAGAATCTCTTTAAAAAAAAAAAAAAAAAAAACAGAACTTTGTAATCTTATAAAAATCTTTTTAGAAAAAACAGAAAAAAATTCTCTTAAAGGAAGTAAATTTCTCACGAAAGAACTTATGTTCAAAAACAAATCTTGAAAAGAAATCTCATCATACTTGAATTCCCTTTTAAATTTTACCAAAAAAATCAGGAAAAAACAAACATTGACTCAAATACATGCTGTGTAAAAAATTGTTGTAGAAAAAAATCGTTCTCGTAAATAAATTGATTTTTCATGAGGCAAATCTGCTCAAAAAAAATTATATAGTGTAAAAAAAAACTGATACTAAAAAATGAAAATAAAAAATTATTTTCCAACTCAGAGAAGATGTTTTTTCATAAAAAATGTTCTCAGAAATGCAACCATGTCAAAAACATATTTTTTTAAACAAATCTAAAAAATAAAAAATAAAATAAAAAAATAAAAACTTTTCCCTAGAAATTATGAAAAATTGCTCTCAAAATT
>FIZV01049867.1:0-27298 GCA_900050545.1 Trionymus perrisii | reverse complement strand
TTTTCCCTATTATTACCTGTTTTTTGTGTGTGTGTTTTTTTTTTTTTTTTTTTTTTTTTTTTTTTTTGCTTTCCTATTACCTACGCATTTTAATTAATTCCTCAAACATATTCTCGTCGCGTGGAATATTACCATAAGGATTAATTTAATGTTACTTTCGGCTCCTTCTCCTCTTCTTCGTGTTTATATTTCATTACACGTGTTGAAAATTTTCTTGATACGTGTTTACGTCGTTAGCATATTTTTTGCGAGTAATTTTTAATTTATTTTTTTGTTTTATGCGATTAAGGATCTTAATAGCTGCATTATGCCCTTCTGATTTTCAAACGAAGATAGCGAGTAGTACTGAATTACTCGGTATGAACAAATTTATGAGTTGGCAAATTTTGAAGTTGATTAAAAAAAAACATTTAAAATTTTTTTTGAGTGACTGATTTACAAAAAATTAATATTTTTGAATACAATTTTCATTTTTTCTTTTTTTTGAAAAACAATTTTTCCTTAAAATTTTTTTTTGAAAAAATTTATTACTTATTAGTGAATTTTGAAACTTTTTCTAATAAATCAGTTTCAAGAAATCTCATTGAAACCACAATTTCCCGAAAATAATTTCGAAGAATTTTTTCTGACTTGATAGTAAAATGATTTATTTCTAGTTGAAATGTCCAAAAAAAAATCGTTCAATATTACAAAGAGTGTTATAATTTTACAAAAAATTATTTAAACGTTGATATACAAAATTCTGTCCAAAATTTTTTCAAAAATTGGAGCTAGGCATAAGAAGACAATTTTTCTTAAAAATTTCCAAGTGGGAATTCTTGGGTTAAAAAATACCTGAAAAAAATTTTAATTTAATTTAAAAATTCATTTTGTAAAATCTTGTCCAAACCATAATTATCCGAACCAAAACTGGAGAATTTTTTTTTCTGATCTCGTTGGAGAAGATATCATTAAAATATCACAAAAATCACTGTAAACTTACGAAATATTATTTGAAAATTTGCAATGGCAACGTGTTGGAGCAAAAATTTTGAAAATTTTCTGTTTAAACATTTAAAAAAAAAATTATTTCGAACCATTTTTTAAAAATCAATAATTGAGGAGTGATATTCCAAAACGGACTTTGTCCAAATGAAAAAAAAAAATAAAATGTTCTAACGCAATCTGGTGTGGAAGTGGTTCCTCACAAGTGTGGGACGTCACACAGCCGAAAACTTGTTGAGAAAAGTGTTCTCAACAAGTTTTCGGCTGTGTGACGTCCCACACTTGTGAGGAACCACTTCCACACCAGATTGCGTTAGAACATTTTATTTTTTTTTTCATTTGGACAAAGTCCGTTTTGGAATATCACTCCTCATTATGTATTTCTTTAAATTTTCTTTCAAAAAATTTTCAAACTTGTTTTCCATTTTTTAAAATGATTTTTCAACCATTCAACTGAAAATAGAATTTTTATGTTTTGTTTCAATAGATCAGAATTTTACTGAAAGTTGTGCTTTGAACAAGGTTTTAAAAAAAATTCAACTACGTATGAATAATTAATTGGAAAAATTCCTTCATAATCATTTTTTTTTTTCAAAAAATCTTCGGAATTGTTTTCTAATTCTTTTTTTTTTAATCTCTTTTAATAAGTATAATTTATGCTTTAGATGGTTAATAATATGGCAGGAAAAACAATAAAGGTTGAAAAAAAAAATTTGGATGGCGAATTTTTGAAAAATCGATCTAACATTTTTTTTGATACTATGATAACAGGACAATAGGTAGACATATTGGTAAACATATTTTAAGGAGGGTTTTCCAATAAAGTCAAAAAACATTTTTTGATTTTTTTCTTCTTTTCAGAAAATTTTGATTCAAACAAGATTTTTAAAAATTCAATTTTTTGGGCATTCATAAGTTCATAACAGGTCAAAATTTTTAAATGAAAACAAAATTCAAGTTTGAATAAAATTTTCAAAATTTTTTTTCTAAAAAAAAGTGCAAAACTTTTATACAAATTTCTTTTTTTGAACAGAAATATAAATTTTTGTTAATGTTTTTAAAATTATTACATTAATTTTTTTTTTTTCACGACAAAATGCAACAATTTTTTTTTTAAATCGAATACATATTTTAACAATCCAATAAGATCAGAAAAAAGTATTGATTTTTTTTGTTGAAAATTGTGATACCTACAATCAAAATTTTTAAAAATTCAAGTTCAAAATTTATTTCAAAAAATTTGGATTTTACCAATTTTTTTTTTTTTTTTGTTTCAAAATTTCAACGACTTTTTGAAACCTTGCAAAGACACGATATTTGAACGAATTTTTCGGAGAATCTCATCAAATGTAAATTTTCAAACCAAAATTTGCCCAAAAAAATAAAAAATGGAAAAATCTACATTGGAGGAAGAGGGGGAAGTATTTCGAACGATATTTCAAAAAATTCCAGATTGAACAAAATTTTCAAAATTAATTAACAATATTTCATATTTCTAAATCATTTTTTTAATTCAAAATTGTTTTCTAGAAAAGCATCTGTTTCAACACAACTGTTTCCAATAAATTCAGGAAAAAGCTCTCAGAATTTTGGAAATTGTGTTTTAATCAAGATCCTTAAAAAAAATTGAAAAGTTGTTCCACAATTTCTTTCTAATTCGTTTTTCAAAAAAAAAAAAGGTAATAATAAGAAATACCCATTTTTTTCAAATTAATCTTATTTTTAAAAATATCAACATTTTTTTGCAAAATTGCAAAAATTATCGCAATAGAAATATTTTGACGTATTTTCGATTATTCATGCGGAAACAAAATGAAAATTTTAAAAAGAAAATTGGAAAAAATTCTGAAAAATAGTGCGTTCAACAAACTTTAAAAAAATTTAAATTGGAAAAATTCTTTCACAATCATTATTTTTAAATTGTACTTAAAAAATAAATTCTGAAAATTATTCCTTAAAAAAAAAATCAAATTAGTAACCTTGAAAATTTTACGGTTACTTTTGATAAATTTTCGTGATTTCTTTATTCGCAAATTAAGAAGAAATTCTGTACACTAAAGCACCGAAGATGGAAGTCACATTTTTTCAACTCTGAGGTTTTTACGTTTTTTGATTTTTTGACACTTGTAGGTTCATAAACTATGAAAATCTCGAAGTCGAAAAAAATTGGACTTCCATCTTCGATGCTTTAGTGTACAGAATTGAAAATTTGGGCCCTCGATGGTCTATCATTGTACGACGAAGCATAGCTGGCACATAGGCCAATCCGACATCGCTCTAATTAACCCATCTTATCGCAACTTTTCAATCTCATTTCCTCTCGAAAATAAACTACCGAGCTTTAATATCCGACAGCTCCGGATAAAGTTATATTTCAAGTTCAATACCGACTACCGACCCCAAAAAAAGTACAAACTATACCAACTTTCGCGCCACAAATCGTCCACACGATAACTTCACTCTAGTCTAGTGGTCGTAAATTATTCAGGTACTTCTAATTATCATTCAACGCACTCGTCGTTCAATGGCAATAGTGCGTCAAGTTCGCGTTCAAACACCACCACCGAGCTGAGGTAGAGGTACCAGTATAGTGCGAGTCTAGCCCAGCGATGCTAATTTAAAATCCATATTACAGGCACGATTAAATAACGCACCAGCTCCGCGCTCCGACTTTGAAAAGAAAAAACTCTACTGGTATACGTCGCGTCCGCGACCCCTGCTTTACACACACATGCGAGATACGTTGCTCTCTTGCAGCTCACCAGCGAAGCCGGTGTTTGTAGTTGGCGTTCAGCCACTTCCTTCTGTTTTCTCGCCGCTTGTTTATGGTCTATTTTAACCTAACCAAGACCTTTAATACGACATAATTATATTATTAATACAGAAACGAACAGGCACCGTTTATGAAATTGAAGTTCACGTAAGGGCAGAGTAAATGGCACAACGCAAGGGGCAGACTCGAGACTTCGATACTGATTGCATTCGTACGTGAAGAATATAATTTTCAAGTACGACGTTATAATCTTGGACTCGGTAGTTTGGTATACTTATGCATTTGTCAGCGATAATCAGAACAGAACAAGTTAAGTGAAACATTACCGAGAAACGTGACAATTAGCATAACTTCCACAGCGACAGCTGAACGAACCCTATCGCTTTAGGTAGTCATCGTCTTCATTTATTCGTTTATCAAACGACAAAAAAACAATATGTGAACCTACAACGTAGAAGACCACTCGACTTTGCCGTAAAATAAATAATAATTACCGGCGGTGGAGGTGGCTGCGATTCGGTCACACCGTTCGCAGCAGCCAAAGACGAATTCAGTTGCTGGTCCAGCATCCTTTGCCTGTTGGCAGTCAATCTTTCCAGACTAGCCAAACGATATGTAGCCGCTGCACTCGGAGTGTATGTTTTGGGCAACGTGGGCGGTGGTACCGGTTTCTGATAAGGCACAGGTTTCGTCGACGTTGGTGGAACACAGTTTGTCCCGTTCGTAGACGTCATGTTATTCATTATTCAATCCCTTCGGTTTCGGTATTTGCGATATCAGCTCTGAATCAACTTTACGATACTTCGATATCAACTATGACTAGCCAGTCTATTACGAATCGGCGTTGTTTCGCGAATTGGTTACATCATCATCGTTGTCGCGAATTCGTAAACTGTAATACGATCCAATCGATTACGTTTTGGTAAATGTGGTGGCTAAGAGAAGCTTCATTCATGGACGGTAGGGTGATGATAGATTGATTTTGACAACTCCCCTTATTTTCACAGTATTCGACAGATGACTAAAAATAGTTCAAAATTCAACGAATAATGCGGTAGTATTTTAGTCCAATAAGATTCGACCATAAAAATAGAGCAAATTGAATTTTGGCTCATCAACGATTTTTTCGATTATCTGGGTTCCTCATAAACCATCAAAAAGTCTCCGAACTTCATCGCTCCGGAAGTCCCCATAATATGCACCTTAAGAGACCTTCTTACTGTTTTTTGGTTATAACTCTTCAAATATGTGTTTAAACAAAAAAGTGGTCATAAATAAAATTAGACTACATAAAATTTGCAACAAAAAATGTTATATTCGTCGGTTTCGAGAAGTGAACAGGTGACGCAAAAACAACCGTCAAAGTATACAAGGTGAAAAAAATGAAGATGGCTTCCTCAATTTTGATGAATATGATAAAATTTCGGATAATTGGGTTTGTATACGAATAAGATGATACATCATAGACCACAAAACAGGCCCACCCCTCCTACCTTTCAAATTGCCTCATATGTGGATACGTGCAAAGAATCCTTTTTTCAGACGTTGATAACCCTTCACTAGTGCCCTGAATCGGAAAAGGTTTGAAATAAAAACTTGAAATTTCATACAAAACTTCATCAATTCTTTTCACAATTCACCTGCGATAATGTATTCAATTCATGGCAATAGGGAAAATATTAATTTCATCACCCTGTATGTTTCGAAGCTTGTTTTTGCGCCACCTGTTCACTTTCGGGAAAAAAATATGAAATCTTTTTTGTAGCAAATTTTATAAACTTTAATTTTAGTTATGATCATTTTTTTGTTTAGACGCATATTTGACGAATTATAAGGAGAAAAACTGCAACACTGCAAGAGATCTCTTTGGGTGCACCATCTTGTAAATTTTACCGCTTGTTTTTGAGCCACCCGTTCACTTCTCAAAAAAAGTGAATATAACATTTTTTGTGGAAAATTTCTTGTTCTTTAATTTTAGTTATGATCATTTTTTTATTTAAATCAGTACTCGACGAGTTATAAGCGAAAAACTACAAGAGATCTCTGGGTGCACCACTTTATAAATTTAAACCCATGTTTTTGAGCCACCCGTTCACTTCTCAAAAAAAATGAATATAACATTTTTTGTGGAAAATTTTTTGTTCTTTAATTTTAGTTATGATCATTTTTTTATATAAATCAGTACTTGACGAGTTATAAGCGAAAAACTACAAGAGATCTCTGGGTGCACCATTTCATAAATTTTAACCCTTGTTTTTGAGCCACCCGTTCACTTCTCAAAAAAAGTGAATACAACCTTTTTTGTAGAAAATTTCTTGTATTTTAATTTTAGTTAAGATCATTTTTTCGTTTAAACGCATATTTGAAGAGTTACGTACAAAAAACTACCGCTGATCTATTTGGGTGCACCTTGAGGAATCCTGAGGGATGAGGTTTGGGGACTTTTTGGCGAACGTTTTAAAATCAAAAAATCTTTGCTGTCTCAAAATTAATTTTTTTTCCTTATTTCACTAGGCTTCGGGTAAGAAACTTCTTTTTTTTAGAACGTAGATAACTACCAAGAATGGAAATCCTATCAAGATAAGGTTATCTCGACCCTCCGCATCGTTGATTCAGTTCATTTCCTGATTCTTTTTTTTTTGTTTGTATAATCGACATATCTTCCTGCGTGCGATTTCATTTATGAGTTCAAAGTTATAGTGTTAGTGATAAATTTCCAACACCTATCGTGTCTTCAACAACCCTAGAGTTATTTGAATTTTCAAGAAATTTTCAACACGAAATTTCTACTTCATTTTGGAACGTATTGATCTCAAAAAATCCCCCACCATGAAAAAAATTAAGATTGAATTTTTTTTGTAGGTACGACATATGACACTTTTGAATTTAGAATTTACCGGTTCTTCTCCTATCGAGCCACCACTTTTACCAAATTTCGAAACTACATAAAATAAATTCAGATAACGAACCTTTGCAACCCGCGCAACGCTTAACAATCTATCAAAGCTGCTAACTTAATCACACCAACAACGACAACAACAACATCACATCAACACAACAAATAACACACGAACTATGTTACTTTGAACAATACATTATTTGAAAAATTATAACGAATACCACTTAAGAGCGCACGAACCGGTTGAAGATACACCATACGATGCTACGTACTGATATATTATCGCGAGTCGATAATAAAAATCAATAATTAAACAAATTTATACGTAACGAAGAACGAAATCCGACCGAAGAACAAACATCACACACCCAACCGGCGAACGTCTACTTTCAACACTGAAACGCCAAACACTGGAGACCGAAGCCGAAACTGACGCTTCTCTTGGAACGAGGAGAGAAGCGATCCGCCACAGGACGCTCAACACCCTCGAAAAGGGTATCTGGTAATCGACCCCAATCTACCCCAATCCTAGTAAACTTTATCTTCCAGCAGTGTTACCATATCCTCGTATCAAAAATATACAAAAAGCATACGTAAAAGTACAAAATATACGAGATGAAAATTAAACTGAGAAAAAAACACTTGATCGAGATTAACACCGCTGCCTCTACGAATTCTACAACAATGTAACCGGCTGCGAGAAATTATCGTCAAGCTGCGAGAGCGAACCCCCTTGAGCTTTGTACCACGTTCGTGTGCCAGGCAATCATCGATTTTTACGAACAGGAGGTTGCCTTGCTGTTGCTCTTGTTCAGCACATAAGACCTGGAATGAGCCAGAGCTACGCAGCTTCTTCCCGAATAGCACCCCCAAGTACGCGATATCTCATTAAATGCTCTCGCCTTCTGACCTAAAATGCAATCACAACGTTATCTTTTAGTATCTAACCTTGAAATTTTCTCTTTCTGTCGATTCGCAGGATTCTATTATTCAGCGCGTAATTTTTCACGAGAGCAGCTTTCGACATTTGCACCCTTCCATTAGTAGCCATCTTCATTTTATGATTGATTCGAGGACGTATTGGTATTTTTTTTTAAAATGATGTAGGTTCCATTTTTTAAGGCCAACTTTTTTCGAGGAAGTTTTCCATAAATATAGTGTAAAATGAGGGCAGGGGGAAGGTTCAATCAAAACATTTTTAATTATCAAGTTTGTTCCAAAAATCTCAATCTACAACTTGTTTAATAACTTTTTCAATTGAAGTCTTAGGTACAGAGATAGGGAATTTTTCGGGAAGGGAGGAGGCACCAGAAGATTTTCATACGTATACTGCGAAATAGTAGGTGAGGGAGGGATTCAATCAAAATTTTTGTAATGATCAAATTTGTTCCAAAGATACCAATCTACAACTTTTATCTGAAAATTTTTTTCAATGGGCCCTTTATAATAGAGAACAGGAACTTTCAAGGAAAGCTGGTGACCCTCAAAAAAAAGGTAGGTTAGCATAGATAAAAAAAAATGGCACACCCCCTCATTGTTTCATCGGATTATCTGGTCAAATTAGAATCGAATCGACTGTTTACAGAACCTATTTTCCTTGGCAAAGAGGTAGAATTTATTTAAAATTGGTTCGATCCTAGAGAAAGGAAAGCTCTAGAACCCCAGCTCATTTAAAAAAAAATTACGATCATGGATTACTTAAACTCCCTTCTTATCCAACAATTTTTTATCAAAGTTGTCAGAATTTTGCAAGTCGAGTGCAACGCAACGATTATTCTATGACTGTTTATTTCGCATCTGTTCTGTCACCAATAGAACGATAAGATAACCTTGAAAACAAAACCTCCGGGTATACGGTTAGATAAGAAAACCCCACAACCAAGACATATTAAAAACATTTTTCCTTATTCTCGTGCACTTTTATCGAAATTATGTTCACCATTGAATAAATGATTTCTTATTTTCTCAATTTTTTCAACTTTTTTAAAAAGGTCATCATTTTTGCATTTATGTAGGTATCTTAAACTCAGCATCTTTCATTCATCAATTTTCCTCTTAAAGTTGCAATCTTTTAACAGACGAGGTGAGGAGACGGTCCCCTTACGTGACCAAGTATTACATTACTGGCAAAGAAATTATGCATAATTGTACAACATCTTCCATTCATAATAAACATTCCACATTGCATAGAAAAGAAAACCGGCTCCGTTAACACATTTCACGACTAATTAGTGAAACATCCACGAATGGTAACACTGCAACGACGAAACTGGAATTAAAACAAATGCAGCATGACCATGACTCACACACACGATCAGGAAGTGGTAACAGAAATGAGAAAACACACATGTTCTACAGTGGTATGCGATGAAAAGAAACTGTAAAAACACCCTTTACCTTTAAAATAGAGGGACGTATGGTTTATAACGTCGTAATACAACGCATAAAACGAAATTATCACCGTACAAATGATCATTCATTTGAAAAGAAATATCAAAAGTGTATGGTAATGAAGTGCGCATCAACATAAAATGACATACACGAATGAAAGTGGAGCGAAAACTTGTACTGATGTGATGAGGGACATGTGCATCAATGATGGCTATTGTGAAAGTACATATCTAAATATCATCAACTTGTCAACTATCCGTATCAACGTTTCGTTTCCATAATTTATAGTAACGCGTAGAAGGTCGCGAAATTAATAAATATTGTCCCATGGGGGAGTACGATATGATTTTTTCGACGAGGTAGTAATTTGGAAAAATATCGTATCAAATTTTACAAAAACTTCACGAAAAGTTTAATCTTTAGGGTTGGGACTTGGAACAAAGCCATAAAGAAAAAAAAATAAACGAATACATTAGCAAAATAACGTTGAAAGCAGGATACCTATTGAATATTTTACGATAATGTAGAGAGAATCGTCGAATAAAATAACTTTCAATTAGTACCTATATGAGTAATAGACGAGGTAGTCGCTTAATCATATTGATTAAGAAACGAGGAAAAACAAAATACCTATATACATACGTATGTACAAATGATAAACGAACCCATCGAAACCTCGACTTAGCGTTAAATAAGCGTATAATTATTAGTACAAATAATAAAACTGAATTTCTATATTTACCGATGCAAAGCGAAAAGGAATTTTAGACATATCGAACAAGCTAATGTAGTCTGGCTTCAATTAAATTACAGATAATACTAATGTTTAATGAAAAGTGAATTCCCACATTTTACAGTATCTATGTTCTAAGTATTACTCAGCGCGAAAGACGTTATCAGTGTGAAACTAGTACGAACTCAATCGGTTCATTATGTAGAAGGCAATATTTACAAAAATACTTGAGATTTGCAATAAATAAGAGCGTTAGATTCCACGGTAGGGGAATAATTTCAAGGCAAGGATTAGAGAATAAATTACGCGCGTGAAACGATACGCCAATTCCACTGATCCGATATTTTGAATGAATTTTTCAAGAATGAAAATACCTTAATTCGAAGTAAAACGATTTAAGCTTATCATCGATTTATCCCCACACCGATACCGAAGAAATACTGAAATTACTTACAGCTGCACGATGAATATGATTGAAAAAAGCATGTAACAAAACAGAAATAACTCATTAGTAAAGTACATATAACAAATTACAATGATTATAATGAATAATACATAATATAAACAAGAAATACGATTACGAATATGTTCGACAAAGGAACTCATCTTATCAAAAATCTCTAGCTACCTGGATGCTTTTAGAAGAAAATCGTCAGCTAGGAGATTTCTGATGAACCTGGGTTCAATTTGCAGTTATTACAGAGGAAAGAAATTTTAAAATTTGGTATAAAGAATCATGAAAAGGCAAATTTTCATCTCAAATTTTCACCTGTTGTTTGGCGCCAATTCAATGCAATTTTTCAAAACAAATTTTGATATTATGAAGTTACGCTGAAAATATAGGGAAAGGGAAAGTTTCAAATGAAAGTTAAAACTTACCGTTTTTCTGCATCACTTTACAATATTAAAGTGTAAGGAAATTACAATTAATAATTAATAAATTTAACATAAATTTTAACGTAAACTTTACGTCATGTAAAAAGCATTTTGAAAAATATTTTGTTTTTTTTTTTGTAAAAAAAAAATTTACAAAAAATTGATTTGGTTTTATGTATTGATTTTTCATATTGCACAAGCGCATTCGAAATGCCTTCGTGATTGTAAAAATGCTTCGAGAGTTTTGTTTTTCTTTTCGAACTTCTTTATCAAAATTTTTGCGAAAAATAAAAAAGTGATAACGCGAACAACGCGTAACGCGAACAGAGAAAAATGAAAAATAAATTCCGGCGTCGGGCGTAAAAAATTTTAGTGGTAAAATAATTATTAATTATCGGTTGTGTAAAATATCGGCAATTATAAAAGTAACTGAGTCGACCACACATCACTAGAAAATGTTGCGGACAATTTTCAATCGTTCGTTGAATACCGTCAACAAAACACCAGCAACCATCTTTCGTAGGATAGCTACTTATCCGACAGACAGTGAAGAAGAAATGACGGTTACAGATGACGGAGGAGTTATCGTGTGTTGGCATCCGGAAAAACCATTTCCTTACGAGTGCTCTAAACCATTGCCTCAAGAAATCCCAGAGCAATCGAATACAATCTTAAAAATGGAAGATAAAGAAGAAATGTATCGGGTATTCCGTAACAAGAATGAAGAAATGGTTCGTCAAGAGCTGATGAAAATTACATTCACCACCAAACATCGATGGTTTCCTCGATCTCGAGACGCTAAAGCTAAAAAGACGAAACCTAATCGTCCGTATCTGTAATGTGTTATTTTGTGTATTTATGATTCGGTCCTAAAAAAAATGATAAGAATGTAGTCTTTAATGTTTTTAAATAAATGAATCGTTGTTAGAAAACTAAATTTTATTATTCCTTTGTACAGTATGTACATTATTTAAAAGGCAGTCTTCAGTCGCGACGTGATCTTTTCATAAACGAACTTAACTGAAACATAAGAAAATAGAATATAATTATTGAGTTTTTGAACTTCCACCTTTCTATAATACTCACAGATTCTGAAATTGAAACACCATCTAATAAATTTAAACCAATCGGGGGTAGGGGTGGTGGATTCATACTACCAAATGAAGACGTTTTTTGTTTTATCCCGACCAAATTTCTATGTTGAGGAAAAGTAGGCATCATTTGAGGTTCGCATGCTGTAATTATGAAACAATTTTAATTTTTTTCTCACGTAAGTTTAATGCATACAATAGAAAATGAAAAACATACGTAGGGGTGGTTCTTTGAAATAGGAACTCTTTAAACATTCTTCGGCAGTAGCTCGTTTTAAAGGATCATACATGAAAAAAAAATTCAACAATCTTAGTCCAGCCATTGTTAACCAAGGAAACTTGGATTTAATTTTGTTATAAGGTTGCTTCTTCAGAGTGAAACTCTTTAGTGCTGGTAAATTAGGAAATTCTGGCCAGATATCTTTCGATGGTGTACCCAGCAATTCAATTATGAGTTCAATTTGATGTACTTCACTTCTACCGGGTAATAAAGGTTTATGTCCTGTGAAATGTATAAGGAAATAGAATTCTAGAAGTTCATTAATATTACATACTGATAAAATTTTTATTTACCTAATAATTCGCCTAAAATACATCCAACTGCCCACATATCGATAGCAGTGGAATGAGTATGTGAGCCAAATAGGATTTCTGGAGCCCTGTACCAAAGTGTAACTACTTTCGGAGTCATATTTTTACCCGGTACACTAAATGTTCTAGCTAATCCGAAGTCAGCTGAAAAAAATGAATCAGGCAGTCAGAAAATATTGATCGATAAAGGATTAATAATATTCCACAAGGCCACAGCATACCAATTTTTACACATCCCTTATCAGTCATCAAAAGATTGGATACTTTTAAATCTCTATGAATAATATAATTCCTATGTAAGTATTGCAGCGCTTTCAAAAGTTGGATCATAATACACTTGACTTGAGATTCAGAAAATGGTGTTTGCATATTGTCAAGAAGGCTAGCCAGATCTTGTTCGCAATATTCCATCACTAAAAAAATACTAAAAAAAATCGTATTTCGATTACTAGGCAATACACAAAATCGAAACTGACGAAAAAGCATTTTTATACAATGAACTATATTATAATAAAATGGTAGAAAAGGGCAAACCAAAAAAAGCCAAAAAACCACGAATTAGTAAGTTTCGAACACAGCGGTCGGTCAAATTACCGCCGCCAGTGGAAATGAAAATTCATCGAGAAGAAACTTCTTTGAAGAAAATTGCTTCTGATGGTGCTCTAGTGAATTCTCAATTGGATAAGAAAAAGGGGGAAAACACCGCGAATAGTACGCAAGAAAAAAATAATCAACAAAATCGATCGCAGAAATCAAAGAAGTGAAAAATTCGACAGTTCCAATGAAGAAGCCAGTTCTCACCTTTCAAGACTACGACCAACGACAACTTCTTTTAAATGGACAATATTCTCGTGTCTACATGTTAGCAAAATTGATATTTCTCGAAACCCACTAATTGGTAAACCATCTTTTTCGTTTTCCATGCGAACTTTCTTTAACGCAACGATGTCATCATTTTTGGTATCTCTGGCTCGATCTAAATAATTTGATTTTATATTAAAAAAATATACGTAATCAGTACTTCGTAGCTATGTTAATTTTTTTTCTTACAGACTACTCCGTATGTTCCTTCGCCAATACGGTTCAGTTTCTCAAATTCGGATACGAAACGACATCTTCCCAACTGGGAAAAAATAATTATACAGTAATAACTATTCTAATCGTAATCTCACCGGTGACAACTAAAATAACGTTACCATGTCTTCATCAGGAATTTCTATAATTTTACCGGTTACAAAAGATGTTAATACTCCTCGACGAGTGACAGGATGGGAAGGATCACTATGAACAACAACTTCGTTATCCTGAGCATAAGAGTCATCTTCATCTTTATCTGAAATCGCGGAAATGTTAGAAATATTTGAATCATGAAAAGAATTGAGGAATACGTACTCAGAATACTTTTTAGAGATCCTATCATTTTTGAGTTTGAATTTCAATAAAAAGCTTGAGGAAACTACTCAATCGAAGACGAGCTAGCAATGGGGCATTTTTCATTCAAGTAATGAAATCATCGAGTCTGTTTTGAATACTAATAAGTATCAATTAACGATATTTAGCTGAAACTGTAAAATACTCGTAAATGGTACTCGTACTTAATTGATTTTTGATTCTAATGAAAAATCCTTATCTTAGTATTTTTCGAAAATTTTTTGTTGTAATGTAATGTAAACAAAGTTGAATAATCAATGATGACGCGATTTGGAATTTTGGGAACCACTAAAAACGAAAGAAATTCGAAACGAAATGAATTTCTAGTAATAAATTTAATGAAGAGTACTTCGAAAGTGTCATTAATTTTCATATGAATTTCAACTAAGAGCATTCATTTTGAATCAAATTAATTAGTCTTAGATGAGTATATTTCTCAAAAACTGTAAAAATAAAATTGAAAGAACAATGATTTGTGATGAAGAAATAATTCGAAGTCAAGTCACAATCCAAAAACCAACAAAAATATGCAGCTCCAAAAATTCCACGTACCTACATGTGAAAACTTGAACATCAACATCGCTTTATTTCAACAGATGGTGATAACGTAGCTAATTTGATCCATACTTGATCGTTTTATTCTAATTAATTCGTTTAATCCGTTACATTTTAATTATTTTTAAAAATTCAATCGTGTTTTTTATTTCTAGTAAAACTTTTCATACATTTCTCCTCTTAGTTTCACTCGGCCAATTCTTTTAAATCATGGACTCGTTAGAAGAATTAAAGGAAAGAATCCAAGCTTTGAGAGATATATTCCAAGATAATCTCGCAGACATTGACGATAAAAAAGATGTAACCGCTAGTATTTCGGCCACCATGTCTGATGAAGTCAAAGACAGCAATCCATACAGGTAAGTAAATCCAACGAATTCCAACTTGATCTTATAAAGTTGCTTTCGTCACTAAAAATGTTCTCATTTCAGTCGCCTGATGGCTTTGAAAAGAATGGGAATTGTAGACAATTATGAAAAAATTAGAGACTTCACGGTAGCCATTGTCGGTATTGGAGGTGTAGGCAGTGTAGCTGCAGAAATGCTGACTCGGTGCGGAATTGGCAAAGTTTGTATTCACTAAAACCTTATCCTACAAAGCACTAATTGAACTCTGGCAATAAACAATCACCACTTTCATATTTCAGCTGTTACTTTTCGATTACGATACTGTTGAATTGGCTAATATGAATCGAATGTTCTACATGCCTCAACAATCAGGAATGTACAAGGTAAATGCTGCGGCGAAAACTCTTAACTACATCAATCCCACTGTTGTTGTGAAACCGTACAATATGAACATCACCACAGTAGATAATTTTGAAATTTTCAAAAATACGTTGGAGTAAGTTTTATTTTATTATTATTCAACAGTAAAATATTTTGTTTTAATGAAATATTATTATTTGTAGGACTGGAAGTTTAACAGACGACAGGGTCGATTTAGTTTTAAGTTGTGTTGATAATTATGAGGGCAGACTTACTATAAATACTGCTTGCAACGAACTAGGTTTACCTTGGTTCGAGTCTGGTGTATCGGAAAATGCTGTATCGGGGCATATTCAATACGTTAATCCTGGAGAAACAGCTTGTTTCGCTGTGAGTATGAATTGTATTCGCCGGATTATTCCAATCGCGATTTATTCACCAACTTTTACATTTTAGTGCGCACCTCCTCTAATTGTTGCTTCGAGTATTGATGAATAAACATTAAAAAAAGATGGCGTTTGTGCTGCCAGTCTTCCTACAACGATGGCAATTGTTGCTGGATTTTTAGTTCAAAACGTATTGAAGTAAGATTCGATTTTATTTTAAATTCTTTTATAGATTTTACAGCGAAATAAATTCATTATATGCATATTTGCAGAAAGTTACTGAATTTCGGTGAAGTTTCCCCGTATTTGGGATATAATGCGTTGAATGATTTCTTCCCAAAAATGCCGCTGCAACCTAATCCAACCTGTTCAGATAATTTCTGTATCAAAAGGCAAGAAGAATATCAAGTGAAGTTAGCTAATAAACCACCGAGTGAAGCCAAGAGCATTCCAAATGAACCAGAAAAAATCGTCCACGAAGATAATATTTACGGTAGTTACGAATATTTATTTGATTTTTGCTCTCAAGCGATTTTTATTTATTTGTTGTTTTCTTCTGCTAGGAATTGAAGTAGTAAGCCAGCAAGATTTTGAGAAAGATGATACAGCTTACTGTGCTGGAGACGGAGTTAAATTTTCACTTCCAGCTGCCGATAACAATATGGAAGGTGTGACGGTTAAAGAAACCGATCAAAGCTTGGAAGAGTTAATGAGCCAAATGAAAAGCATGTAAGAGAAACGTTTTTTTATGAATCATGAATTTTTGTATGTTTTGTACACACGTTTAAGATTATGGTACGATTTTATTATTTATTTTATAAAAATTCATCATATTGAAGTCTTTTTGTTGACCGAATGCAAATCAATCGAGCTCCAAGTTTTAAATGTGTTTTTTTTTTCAAGTATGTGATGTAAGCATTTACCTTTTTGTTAAAAAATAAAAAAATAAAATTCACATTTCAAATACCTTTACTTATTTTAGCGTACAGTACTCTATTTACACAATAGAAAAATTCAATTTCTTAATACTAAAGAAAAACAATATTGCAAAGACTCATTACAAACAAACAAGTAACTTAAACCTACTCTACAAAAATTCAATAAAAATGCAATAACGGTACTAATGAACAAAAATACTTCGTTTACTTGGAAATGGTCATTAATAATAATGAATAATCCGCGCGTGAATCAAACTTGAAAAAAAGCAAATTTTTCTTCGAGAGACAAAAACAAACAAAATGTGATAAAATAACGTGCACTTCGATAAGTCCCTAACAAATAAATGGGGAAAACATAGATGTCCAAAACCGTTACGAAAAAACAGTTTGAACAAGTAACTAGTCTCATTGAAATTTTATCGATTTGTTATTAAAAATAACATGTAACTAAAGGAAGGGGTAACTCGCGGTTATAAATTTGACTAGCCACGAGGACTCCTGTCATCTTTGACACGACTTTGCAAAGCCACGAAAGCCATGCCATGGGTGCGGATATGTTTATCGTAACTTTGCTTCGAATCGCATTTTAGTAAACAAACCTCGCATTGATTTTCCTTCACATTTTTGCGACTTTCGACGATTTCTTCTTTTTTAAATAAATTGTTTTCGAAGAAGTATTTCCTCAGGTTACGAACTTCGTGTTTGATGAGAAGATGCTTGGCTAATGTGGCATCTACCACGAAGCACTCGCCACATTCTGGACATTGGTTATTGTTCGGGTCTTTATGGGAAACGATGTGAGTGTGGAATTCTTCTCGATTTTCAGTTGTGAATTTGCAATGAACACATTTATAACCGGACGACGGAGTTGGAGGGGGTATGATTATTTCTTCGATTTTCGGAGACTTTGCCGGAGGAGCAACGTCCTTTGTGGAAAGGCGACGTTTTTTGATAATATTTACCGGAGTTGGGTTGTCAGGTTTATCAGGTTTTTCAGATTTTTTACTTTCGGTGTCTTTAGGTTGTCTTGACTTGGTTTCGCTTCTTACGCCGAAATCCGAATGATGATCTTTTTCGTAATGTTTGGTAATGGTGGCCCAATCTTTATTCATGAATTGTTTACATAATCGACATTTGAATTTACGCTTAGGCCGACCGGACTCGTGTCTACCTTCAGAAGACTCGGAAGTATCGTCAGCATTCACCGAACATACGCAAGTAGTACAAAATAAGGAATTCGATCTGCTGCTGATGTCAGCTGAACGACACATTACGCAGATTTTCGTTTTTGGTACGTACTGTGCTTTTAATTTATCTGCTTCCCAATCTTCGACTGAGAGAGGGTCTTTTTCTTCTGCCTCGATTGCGTCTTTTTTAGCAGCGGGAGATTTAGAAGGACGACTACGATTCGGTTTACTTGTGTTCGTACTCGTAGTTTTAGTCGTGACTGGTTTACTCGGCGTTGACTTCTCCTTTTCTTTAGGTTTTACAGCGTTTTCTTTTTTCTTATCGTCGCATTCGTTCAAATGCTGCACGAATTTACTCCGTTTTCCACTGGCGTATTTCTTGCATCGCTTGCAAATGTAAACGTATCGTAAATGCTTTAAACTGAATACGTGCTTGTTGATATGCGTATCGATGGATTTTTTCGAGATCAAAATATTAGGACAAAGCATACACCTGTATCCTTCTAGAACACTTCCTTCTTCTCCGACGTGCTTCCGTTTCATATGTACTTCGACAACTTTGGTCGAATATGAAGACGTTATGCATAAACTACATTTGAACACATCTCTAGTATGGCAACGTTTTAAATGATCCGCGAACGCCTGTACCGAAGGTTTGAGCAGAGAACATTCTGGACATTCGAAACGAATCGCTTTGTAATCGTAGTAACAAACTTGTTTAACGTGAATTTGAAAAGTTTCATAGGTATTGAAATAAAATCCGCAATCGGGGCAAATGTATGGCTGAGTTTTCGAATGCATGCGAATATGAGCTTGCAAAGCGCACTGGCTTGGGCTGAAAAATTTACAGTGCTCGCATAAAAATTCTTTCAGAGGTTTGTTTTCTGCTCGAATATGCTTATTCAAGTTCGTCACTTCGGTTCTACACTCGCGACACACGACGGTTTTGTTATCTTCGGAATTGTCGTCACTATCAGAGTCTTCTTCGTCGCTCGAACTGGTTAGAGTGATTTCATCGTTGGTTTTTTCAACGACCGAATCTGGTTTCAGTGGGTTCGTCGTCTTAGCTCTTATAATAATCGGAGTATGCTTCGTTTTCGGTGGCTCGGGTACCGATTGAGGTTCAAATTCTTTACTAGGGTTTTGGTTAACTTTGGGTTTTTTATTTGCGGTCTCTTCTGTGGTTGGTTGGTTGTTTTCTGTAGGTCGCTTCAACGAAGAATTCAAATCGCGGTCGTTGGTCGTAAGGAAATATTTCAGCTGAGATGTATTAGTGGAACCGTTCAAAGAGATGGTGTCGTTGGGAGATGCCTCTTGCGAAGTAACGCTCTCGTTTTCGTTATCAGATGAATCTTCCGATAAGCTCGACTCCGAATCGGATTTCTTTTCGATTGGTTTTTTATCGGCATATTTTTTCATGCGGTCTGTATTTTGAAGGTAGGCTTCAAATTTATTTTTACGAAGCGATTTTATGAAATCGAAATTCTTCATGGCGTTGATACTCTTTTCATTCGAGTTGGAAGTAGGTTTAGGTTTATCGGTGCCGTTCTCTTTGATTTCTGCTCTGGGCATAGGATCGTTAGTTTCTTCGGCAATTCTAAACACAGGTGCACGTTCTTTACTGCGTGGAACGGGTTTTTCGGGGTGTTGGGGAATTTCGGGTTCGACTTCATCTTGCTGCAGAAGTTTGAAATTGAGTTTATCCGATGGTATCGTCGAAATAGTGAGGTAACATGCTTTAACAGCTGCGTCATGCGACCGTACGTGCAATAAGAAGGTACAGCGGTTATAAAATTCTAACGTACAGTTACATGGCGGGCAATTATAGGTGAATAAAACACTTCGGCGATTTTTGTGATTTTTCAAACTTTCTGTGCACGAGAATCTAAAAAAAAAACAAAAAAAAAACAACAACGTAAATATTTCATAGAATAAGTTACGCAGGTGTTTTCCAAAAAAAAAAAAAAAAATCATAAAACACGATAAAAAATTGATAACCAATAAATCTGAATTTTTTCATCATACTGAGTACGTTATTAACAACCAATACTTACGTATCATCGCATTCTTCGCATGAAAAGATCGGTCCTTCGTAGGTCGCAGGCGGCTTATACGTCGGTAATTGAGGATGAATAGCAGCTTCGATCAATTTTTTCCGACATTTATTGAATTCATTTCTTGCTCTAGTAATGGCCGGAGATTCGACTTCGTTGTCCTTCTTCACGGCACTCAAAGAATTAGATTTCTTGGCCGCAGCAGATGCGTCAATAGATTGAATTGGACTGGTTGGCGTGACTTCATTTTCTAACAATTTCGTTCTCAACATTTCATTACTCACGTTCGCAGCAATAGAAGCTGGCTTAGGAGCTATCATTTTCGGAACAGTCATTATCGGAGTCATCGTGGTCGTTACGTTGATTTTAGGAGAAATCTGTTTGTAATTACTTTGCGTTATTTGGATAAATTTAGGACCATTTGTGTTTATCGTTGGTACTGCGGTTTGATGAGTGTTGATCATTTTTTCGATACTTTTTAAAACAACGGATCTGTCAGCAGTTTCCGGAGTTAGCAGACATCTACCTGGTGCCATAGAAGTGATTGTGTCGTTTTTAATATTGGTAATTATATCACTCAAATTATTCGATACGCAAATAATATTGATATTATCAGGTTTGGTCTTTTCAACTTCTTCCTTAGATGTCACGTTACCATTGAGTATAAATACTCTTTGCCCTTTTAGCAAATCATTACTCAAAATTTGTTTATCGGCGAGGTTATTTTTTGGATTCAAAACAATCACGTTGTTTGGTTTTAAACTGATACCAGAATTATTCAATACTACGTCTTCATCGTGAACAATAATGGTAGAATTTTTAGGAACTGAATCGTTCCTCGTATCATTTTCGTCGACAGATTTCTCACGACTGCTGCCATCACTGATACTAACAGAGTCGCTAGTATTATTTTTCAACGATTCTTCTTTATCAGGAGGGTCGTCCAAAATTTGAATATTATGTATATCCAATAAAGTGTTTTTGGAATCGTTTTTAGAAATATCGTCTTCTGAAGTATCGTCGTCATTAGGAACCTCGATATGGATAGGGTCTGATAATATAAATTTTGGCACATTTTCATCGGTATTGCCATCGTCTGAAAGTGTAGATTTTTTCAATGACGTTTCTGCATGACATTCTAATTCTGAGATATCAATCTTTTCGTCCTGAAACAGAAGATATTGAAAATGATTATAATTTATTACTGATAATAATGCGATACCTAACCTACAGTATCAAAAACTGAAATATTTAACTGCTGCTTATTACAAATGGTACGTATGTTAGAAAAAAATGCATGAAAAAAATTAAATTTATTTAGTGTAAAATTTTTCAACTCATGAACTCGTAAGTAGGAGAGCTAAAGCGACATCTTCAATATTACACCGAACTAATTATTACGCAATACACCGCGAGAATATGATGGTTATAGGTATAACGTAATATTATTTACATTATCGATTTTTGAGTAAAAATTTACCAACATGTATCACATTCATAATGAAAGTATTCAAACAAATGTCGTGGCATCTTCTCTCAACGCACGTTGATTACACATCCACGAACATATTTTGTCATCATTCAACGCGTATGGTAAATAATAACAAAGTACCCGGTGAGAATTTACCTTTAATGAATCGATCGGCAGGGTCATCGATGCGTTGAATTTCTTTTCAGTAGAAGGATCGCTCGAACATGTTTCAGTATCGCCTACAGTTGTATCGGTTGCCATTCCCTGATAAACAATACGTATTTTATTACAAAATAGTACTAGACAGAAGTAAAACACATTCTAAATAATTATATCGAGTGAACGCATTGATAGTTGATATCGGAGAAATGTTGGAAAACGCACGAAATAAAACAACTCGAAGTAGCGTGCAAGTCAAAAAAAAGTAATCATCGTAAATTTGAACTTTACCATTATTTTTTCATTTATTGCTTCAAAATTTAATAGAAAATCGATAATGGTTTACAGAAACATGAACGTCGGAGGAGTGTTTTCTTCATTATTAATATCTCCAATGATAAAACACAAAATTTTATCATAATTCTGGAAGTTGACACATGCACAACAAATTATAACCTTGAGACCTGAAGCGGCAATTTCCTATCAATATGCCTTTTGCGTATTCAAAATATTGCATCAGTTGGGCATCATTTACGAACCCATCAACTTTTCTACATTAATCTGAATTCTGTATGAAATGAAATAATCCATAAATCAACCATGGGCGATATTTAACAATACATGAACTTAATCATTGAAGGGACACTGGTTGCAACACATTACTAGGAAACGCTTAGTCGCTCACTTTATTTCCTAGGCCGGTAATAAGCTAAACACATTCATTAAAACATTCTATAGAAATAATATGATAACTATGATAAATCACGCTTACCTAACTAATTAAGATTACGCCGTGCATTGATATCTAATAACAACTAACGCACTTCCTCATCGAAATAAAACTTATACGATTTTTTAAAACAGCAAACTAGCAAAGGGTGCGTAGCAGCAAGTACCCATATCTCTATCCAGGGATATCATAAATAAGAATTTTTTGTAAGTCAAAGATGTTATAAATTGAAAGAAATGTCGACCGAATTTGAAAAGAAATTAATTTACCTTTTGGTAGAGATTTGAAAAGTTCAAAGGAAAGATGAGAATATTATGAGTATAAAACCATCTTTCTGTTTAATTTTGTTCATAAAATTGCTAACAAGGAAGTCTTTAGTTTCAAGTTCATAGGAAAATGAAATAAAAAATGGTTTTAATATTCGCCTACATTTAATTACCTACTAGTGATTTTTGCAATGATAGGTAATTTATACAATCAACGCGGCGAGCAACACTGTTCCAACTTCTTATCTATTCGGTACAACTACGATTTCTACGATTTTTTCAGTTTATTATTCCGGGTTTCTTCTACTTTCCGGCGTATTTCTATGAGCGATTTGAAGTTTCTCGGTTAATATAATTTTAGTATGTTTAATTTTATAAGCAAATGGAGTTCTTTTTATCCCAAAAAGTTGAAAACCTGAGGTACTCCTTCACAAAATTTAGAAAGGAATAGGAACAAGAAGTCATTATTTTGTTGCCCTGTTGCTCAATTTACCTTCTTACTGCATGAAAATATCAGTTTAGTCATCAGCTATAAAAATTAATTTCTGTTTTCTTCAGTATGTGTCCTCTTAAAAACTGAAAGTAATATGAGAAGTCAGTTTAATTATTAATTAATATGAGCTTTACAACTTACCTATATATTCTGTTTCAATTGTATTTTGCAGTTTCCAAGAGTATTTAATAATCGTCGGTTCCATCAATCTCAATCAAGCACCTATATCACGACTAGTCGTATATAATTCTAAAAAAAAATATGACCGAAGTAACGGAAATTGATGGAAGCGTTCTGGA
The DNA here is from genome assembly GCA_900050545.1 of Trionymus perrisii. Taxonomy (NCBI): domain Eukaryota; kingdom Metazoa; phylum Arthropoda; class Insecta; order Hemiptera; family Pseudococcidae; genus Trionymus; species Trionymus perrisii. The sequence continues at coordinate 4,284 of FIZV01049867.1, read as the reverse complement.
AGGAGTAAGCTGTGCATATTTTATTTGTTCAACATGGAGCAATTTTTTTTTTTTTTATATTTATATATCTGACGTACAAATTGTTGAATAATAGTTTGGTATTGAGGTGGGCTACTCAACGTAATTTAGTTTTCTAACATGTACTTCACGTTATTTCATACAGGGTGGACAAATATTACGTTTGGCCATATCTCTGAGTACTTTATTAAGAAAATCCATAAAAATAAATAAAATTAGAGCCGGCAGAAGCAAAAGTGGATTGAGACCCCAGCACTTAAAAGGTAATTGTTGAAAATTAATTATTCAAATTCTGATTCACCGGTTTGACTAAAACTGATATTTTTAGGTATTGTGATGGCTAACGAAATGTGCGGAGGTAGTTTGACTGGAGCTGTTATACAATCATCGGAAATAGAATTTCATCCTGGTAATCTAAGATCTGGTAAATTCGAAGCGGATACCCAAACAGCCGGGTAAATTAAATTTTAGCACCTTTAAATGAAATTAATTTTTTATTCAATTCTAATCGTTGAAAATTTTGCCAATTGCAGAAGTATCGGCCTACTGTTACAAGTAGCTCTACCCATAGCTTTATTTGGTCCTTCGTTTTCTATTTTACGTTTTAAAGGTGGAACTAATGCTGATATGGCACCTCCAATAGATTACATGATGAATGTACGTCCAAGTTTGAATTATTTAAGCGGTTTTGAATAATTTTATGTGTTACTGACAGACTTGATATATCATTTGCAGGTGTTTACTCCTTTATTGCAAAAATTTGGGGGTAACTGCGAGTGCTCTGTAATACGAAGGTAAACAAAGCAGCTAATTTTTATTATTACTTTCCTATTCATTTTTTCATCTTCAATTTGTGTTCTATTCTCAGAGGTTACTATCCAAAAGGTGGCGGAGAAGTAGAAGTACGCGTATCCCCAGTTAAGACTCTCAATCCAGTCAGTATGACTTTATTTGGAACCGTGAAACGTATTTGGGGACGATCCTACGTAGCTGGAACTCTACCATTGCACGTAAAATATAATTTCTTTATTACAGTAATTGAAATTATATCGGTTGAGTAATTGTGTCGAAATTATTCAATTTTAGTTGAGTCAAGACATGGCTAAAGTCGCAGAAAAAACTTTACGAAGTGTAGTACCTGCATCGGTTTCATTCGATATTAAAGTAGTCAAAGAATCGCCCAACGAAGCCTTCGGTCACGGATCTGGCATCGTGTAAGTACGATTTTCTCCTCATATTAGGCGCAATGTTTCATGACTGCGTAATGAGGAAATTTAACTTTTGCAGCTTATTCGCCGAAACAGATACAGGTTGTATTTTAGGTTCCTCAGCTTTGGGCAGTAGAGGCACGTCTGCGAATCAAGTAGGATTAAATGCTGCCAATGATCTCGCTACTTCGTTACAACAAGAAAGTTGTGTGGACTCGCACGGACAAGATCAAGTATAAATAATTTCTGACAATTTCTGCTTTAATGCAATGGCCAAAAACATGAAAATTTAATTTAATTTTTAGATAGTGATACTCATGGCATTGGCAAGTGGCAAATCAATCATCAAATGTGGACCGATAACGGAGCATACGAAGACTGCAATTTATATCGCCGAAATGCTTACAAAGGTATAAACCAGTCTAAGAAATTTTTGGGAGATATTATTCGTAGGATATTACTTGAGTGTATTTTTGTCCATTCGTATTTTAATACGAATAAATGCTTATTTTACACCTCAAAAATGCATTTTGGTACCCTTTCTACTCATAAATTCGTATGTGACCCTACCTTAATAATAAAATCTTTTTTTTTTAGGCCAAATTCACCATCAACGAAACTGGATCCGATATAAATCTCTTAGAATGCGATGGAATAGGATTCGAGAACGCCTATCTATGAAATAATTGAGGTAATTTTTTTTATATTCTGAAAAAAAAATTACAATGAATCTAAAACAAAAATTATCCGCTATTTATTTTTATAAAATGAAATACAAAACGATATTCACATATAAAACAGAAAAAAAATATTCGAGGTACTAGTAGTATCATTTACAAAAATGAAAATATAATATATTTACAATTATTCACAACATGTACAAAATTAATGGATAATTTTGACTTAGAATGTTTAAATAGTCTAATTATATTTACAATAATGTTATAATTTAAAAATGCAACTTCGTAGCGCAATAAACAACCTGCTATTGGTTAAATAAATTCTTAAAAATTTCCTACATGTTAATTTATGTACAAAATTTGGCTGGTAATCGGTGATACCAACTCAGGGTAGGTTTTATGCCGGGGGGGGGGTTATATTTACATATGGATTTTTGTTGGATAAAAAATTTAAGTAGATAATCCTACGTATATTCGCAGCTTTGGCACTAGAAAAAAACAAAAAAAACTTAGTTATAGGAACAAATACACCACACCCTCCAGTCTCCAGGTCCACAACATTCACGTATTAAGTAATTTCGCCTCGTGAACGAATCAAACTACGTATCAACTACTTTACGAATAACATGCAATTTTTAAATTTCCTCTAACCCAAACGATCCTAAAGCATGATTTTTTAAAGCATTTTTAGAAGCAACTAAAGTATCAGAATTGTTAGATTTTGTTAACTAAGTAGATAATAAAATAGAACACTTCTGATGACTCGAGATATTAAAAATCACTCAATAAAAATTGCCTGCCAACTGCTAATGTGTGGTACGAGTACATGGAATTTCAACTTCTACAACGAGGCTGAATTAGTACGGTCGAAGTTTATGGACGGTTTTCAGTACTGCAAAATAACGACAAAATGTATGGGTAACTTGTCAAAAATGTAAATATTTCTCGGATAGATATTTTAAAGTGTAAATGGGGATACGAATTCAGTCTATATAATTTAACTATGTACAAGCTTAAAATTATTTCCTGGGGTTTGTATTATAATCAACGTAAACTCTTACAACTTCACCGGAATATTTCCTCTGAGATGGCATGAAATAAAAGTCAGGCTGTAGGTTATCGGAATGTTGTCTATTCGGACGCTGTGTATAATATCCATTATGATGAGGCGGCTGCGGAGGTGGCTGCTGTGGTGGTCTAGGTAAAGAGTACGTGCTCCTTTCCTGAGGATGATGACTGACTCCGTTACGTTCGCGTGATCTATGCAATGATCTAATATCGCCATAGTGCCCGCCACCGCCGTTATTAGCATGATAGGCTGCCATCGCCGGTGACATGTGCTTATCCCTGATCGGTATCGTAGACCGGGATGAACCATTGGTGTGCTGATTCAAAGAACCGGGTTGTTTTTCCTCCGATTCGAAGGCATCGAAGGCGTAATTCGTACTCGCGGTGGAATAATCTTTCCACGCCGAGCTGGGCACCATGTGGTCCTGGAAAAAGATGATCTAGTGATATTAAAAATTAACTTCGAATCGGCCTAGGCCTCTTTATGATGCTTACTTTGTTGTGTTTTACTGGTTTACGACTAGTACGGTAAATCGTACAACCTGCTTGGATTATGGCGATTATCACTAGAGCAGCGATGCAACCCATGACGATCCACAGCTTCGTGATCGACGTGAAAATACCACCGCTTTCTTTACTTTCGTCCGGAGATACGCTTCGTACTGCGAATGGAAATTTTTATTAGGAAAAAATTGAGTCCTACAGAAGGGTATATTGTTGGGCGCAGTTGAAGCAGATGCTTCACCTTCTTTTATTAAACGTTTTTTTCTATAAAATTTCATAAGATTCGCGTTTAAACGAAAATTTAAAAAAAAAATAGCAAATTTTTCCAATTAATAATTAATATCTACCTAAATATTATTTTTTAACAAAAATCTAAAAATTATGTGTTTTAAAGAAACTTTTTTTCCAAGCAAGAAAATTTTATTTTTCAAACATAATTTTAAAAATTATGTTAATATTTTAATAAAGGCCTAAAATTGAAGAAAAAAAAAAACGAAAACTGAATATTTTTTCAACAAAATCAAAATAAAATTCAAAAATTTGATATTTTTAATCTTTTAATAAAAAATATAAGTTTCGTTTAATAAATGTTTTACTCAAGTATAAAAAAATTTAGAAATTCTTTTAATCAAATTTTAAGGATTTCATTTCTCAAAAAAAATTACTTTGTGGTTAAAAAAAAAAATTAAACAAAAATTTGAAAAAAGAGAAAATTGAAAAATTTTGTTTTTTAATAAAAATTTAAAAATTACTCACGGTATATAATTATGTATTTTTCGTCAAAGACTTTGAAAAAATTTTTGTTA
>FIZV01049860.1:0-32323 GCA_900050545.1 Trionymus perrisii | reverse complement strand
TATGTATCCAATGTTGCCAATCTAAATTCTCCATACAAAAATGTGTTAAGGGGTACCCGATATAAATGAACACCCTGTAGTAGGTAGATAGGTAGTTAGATACCTACATTTTACAACAATAACGAGCAAAATTGAAAACAGTTTTCAATAAAGTTTCATTAAATCGAAAAAAATAAAAATTTCACATTTACTCTTTCACTGCTCGTATCGTAAGTTTTTTTTTTTTTTTTTAGAGTACTTAAAAAACGAACACGAACACATTAGTCTGGCAACGTCTTCGGAGATTTTCTCCAAGGTGATGAAATTTCCGATGTGGAGAACATTTTTGAATTTCAAGTGGTTCTAAACGTTTTGCATTTTAAAATCGACAATTTAATATTAATAAAATTGATTAACCGCAATTATTCGCATAACAAGTTGGTGTAAAATGAAAGTTTCTTTTCTTTAAATTTCAATACGAACGAAACCAGCGGAAAAAATATTCACAGCGCGAATATTTTACGCGTGGTTTTACCAACGTATAGGAATTCGTACGCGAATAAAATTCTAAAAATTGGAATTCGTAATGCACAAATTAGTTTATTTATCAAAGAATACGTAGACCAAACGCGGATGCGATATAAAAATTCTTTATTTTTTTCCCGTCGAACATACCTAGGTTTATATCCGTTCGCGTTTCTTCCTTCGTATGCAGAAACCCTATATCGTTCGACATTTTTAAAACATTCCTTTTATGAAAAAAATCTCTTGTAACGCAAGAATGCCAAAATTATCGAATATTTAAAGCGATTGACCGATAAACAGACCACGTATGTTGTAGACGAGCTCGTATTAGTTTGAAAATTTCCTACAAAAGGAATTTTATTCAATATTGATTTCACTAATTAATATAAAATATCATGCGATATTATTCAAAAGACCTTTCTTCAGCACCTGTTACAGTACAGCCAGCGCAGGGTACTGATCCCATGCCTCACAGCCGCAGAAAACTTTACCCTCGCTAGATACCCGCCATTGTTGACCAGATTGAACGTCCAAAGTGCATTAGGTAGTAGGTACCTATCATAAAATAACAACTTTTACATTCGTATATTTTCGCATGGGAACGTGCCATTCGGTTTGTACAAATTTCATAATTATTCTTCTATGTTATTACACGTTAACATGGGCGTTAACTGAAGCAATTTATTAAAACATATGTAAAACCAAGTGTTTACAATTCAACCGCAATCTTCGATACGTGAATGTTGCAAACCAAATGCTTGAATTCGTAATATTTCGTTTGGTAACGAGCGAGTAAAAATATCCACTTTTCAAACGTTCGAGCGAATTTATTTAACGATGCGATGGTGTACTTGATTAAACGTTTATTAAAAAATAACGAATTAAAGGTGTGGCTTTGCTAATAAAGTTTAATGAAATATGAAATCTGTTTGATGAAAAAGTCTGTTTTTTTTTCATACTTATGATGCGGTTTATTGCAAATAAATATTTTTTTAGAATTGGCAGGGCATGAAATGGGGAGGGGAGCAGGTGAAAGGCCAAAAATTTGATCATTCACAGGAGAGATGTTGACTCGTTAAATTTTAAAATGGCCCTATAACTTTCAAAATGCTATCTCTTCTTTTGGATTCCACATACAGGGTGTCTGGGAAACACTTGACATAACATGAAAGTCAGATACAAACAAGTACTACTAATAAAAAATTTTAAATGCATATTATGCATAAGTTTAATAATTAAGGAGCTACAAAATTTTGAAAATTAGTATTTTCCCAGAGAAATCAATTGGTAACACTGCATTCAAAAATGAATTCGACATCCCCTCCATATGATATTTCAACCATAGATAGAATTCCAGTAGACAAACAAAATACGTTACCATGATGGTTGCCTATCTCGATTTTGTAGGGACAATGATTTCAAAAAATTCAATTGTCAATATAATCCATGAAGTAGGTGTAACTCCTTTGAGAAGAGCAAAATCAGTTATGTTGAAAACTTGCCTATCTTTGAAAATGAAGGAGCTAGAATGCCTCAGATTTCAAAAATATCGATTTTTTGATGCTTCATAGCGCCTTCATTTTCAGAGAAAGGCAAATTCTTCGCATAACTTCTTTTGTTCCTCCCAAAAAGTTGCATCTATTTTCTGCATTATTTTGACAGAATTTCTCAGTTTTCATGCCTCAAAAGTGCACCATAATAATTAAGGTAGGCAATACTTTTGATAGAAATTTCTTGTTGCCATAACTCCTTCAATTTAAAAAATAGGCATCCCAATGTAATTACAACTTTTCTTGCGTTTTTGAATTATTTACTACACACTGGTGCGGTTGAAATTTTTTTGAATGCAGTGTTGCCAATAATCTTGTTTGAAAAATATCAAATTTTCAAAGCTTTATAGCGCTTTCCTTTTTCGAGATAGGCAACTTATCATAATAATGTTTTTTGTTATTCATCTTGAACGAAATATTAATTTTAATACTTTTGTTAATAAAAATACATGGTTAAATTATTGCATACGCTTCATTCAACACCCTGTATGCACCTTTGATTAAACGAGCTAGGTTAAGTATATTTCTTCTTTTGCAGGTTGCATACCTCAGTTGGCAAGGGACTGTATGACAAGAGCGTTACGTGTAAAGTATCATTATTATTCCTGTAAGGGTGAAAAATCAAGAATTTCCATGTTTTTTATCATTTTTTTGGAACATAATTTTTTCAGTCGTAATATCATATCTATCTAAACTCTAAAGTACCTGGTTAACGAGTAAGTAAGTTCCTAGAATTAATTGTTATTCGAAGTTTTTCAGTTGTAAATTTTTTCCATTTCAATCGCCATGATTTTCTTTGGGTAGTTTCGCTCACTTCTGAAGTTTTGGATAATGGTTAGAGTAAGATTGGACCATCCAGTCTACATGCTCTAAACCCTGTTGGAATCCCAACATACGAACTAGCTGAAATGAAGTAAAAAGGAACTCGTCAAGAGTAATCTTTTGCCTCGCTTCTCACTTCTGTTGTGGAAAAAATATCCAGGATTTACTTAAATTTTTATGCATCAACACGCATACGTGCATACTTTTGTAACTTGAATGAAACAGTGTATGTATTACTGCGATGATAACATAATATGAAAACGAGATCATTGATAAAAGGTGTCAAACATGTATTGTGCTTCTAACTAATTTATTTAAAGTTATTTGAAAAATTCAACATCATTGTAAGCGTTTTTACAAAACAGGTTTTTCACGACGAAACCTCTACTGCATCACTTTATCCGCGTCCTGAAGCCGTGGCAAGCGCATCTTTCAAATTTCTCGGTGTTTTTTGAAATATTTCTTTTTAGTTCTATGTTAGGCGCTAAGAAGTTACTTAACGAATTTTTGCTTCTCGATGTTTCTTTTTCTTTACTCTCGTATTTTTAATAAAAGGTCACACGGCGAAGAATTTCGAAACTCGATGAGAAGATAACGCCCAAGTTGGAGTGTGCACTAGGTACTCATGAAAACGTCATTTCGTTCTGTTATAAAAAAAAGAAACGTAGAGGTTATGCAAGAATTACTACGAAAATGAGTATTTATTTACGGACAATAGAAAGAAGTACACAATGTAAATGTAAACATTCATTCCCTTTCAAGGATTTTAAACGCTCATTATCGCAAAACCTTTTTGTTATAGGTACTGAACGAACTTTTAGCATATCAAATCAAACGTGTAATTTTCAACTTAAAAAGGCAAGGCGGTTACATTAGGCCACATAAAATCATGGATATTCTTCCAATTTCAAAGAGTTCTTACTGGGCATTGCCTAGACTGTTTTAAGCACAGAATTATATCAAAAGGCACATGCGTCGATACTGAAATCAGCTGATGACATGTTACACAACCACACTCTACAAGCATACTAGTCTAGTATACAAGTAACAAATTTTCGCGCATGCGCATAAAGGCTGGATAGAATTTTGACGATTATTCGGATTAGGTATCGCAGTTAAAAAGTAAGACCTCTTTGGTTTTATTGTGGGCAACAGAATTTTAAGAAATACTGACGTATCTACATAAATACCTACTACATAGACATTAAATTAATGATTTCCTGATGTCTAGAAAATAACTTCCTTCGCAGAATTATTCGGGTACTTGATTACAAAATAATGAATACCTATCTACACTAAACATTTCTCTTTTCATCTGCAATTGTTTCGGTGCTCATAAAATTTTTTTAAAAGTTTAAAGTAGGCCTTTGAATTGGAGATTTGGAACTTGCTATTATCAATTGAGTAGGTTAGATACTTTCAGAAAACAGATGCTGTAATATAATACATAATAAAGGAATAGTATTAATTTTTTTTTCAAATTCCATCTTCAAATATACGTACGAAAATTTAATTCGAAGAAAATGACTAATTTGGTGAGAAAGGTGCACTGCTGGCGCGCCACCAACACTGAATCCACTATGCATAAGCATTAAGTAAGGCCATACTGATGACAATTATTTTTCATTTCCGCATTATTAGAGTGTTTATCAAATTCTACATTCGTCCTTCTATGATTTTGAGCACATTAAATTCCGTTATAACAAGACTAGTGTACTGTAGTTATTCCTGTTCCAACTAAGTAGGTATGGGTAGGTCTAGGTACTGGAACAATACAGCTGGAATACAAATCAATCGCTCTATCAGATGGTTCGTGAATCGAGAAATGGTCGAGTTCATAAGATATACCTATTCCCTATGCACATTCGATGAAAGTTGAATAAACCATTTAATCAGAGGAAATAGTAATTATAATATCAAATCGCGGCTTCACAGTCAAGGTTACGAACAAGGCATTCCAGACCTGCAGCAAGATTCAACAAGTTATTCTGTTTGCCATAGATGATAGGACGAAAGAAGTACGGAAAAAATACATAAATAACGACCAGTTTTAAATTCGTGAATTCAACGAAATTCAACGTCTTTCGAGTGGTAAACGTTAAATGACGAAAAAACACTATATTCTTATTCTCAGCGCTTCCTATTGAAGTAAATCTCATCACAAACAGGCAATGTTCAATTTCGAGGTAATTCCAACCTTGGATTTTTAAACCATGACGTAACATTGATAGACACTAATGAAGAAGAATCCTTACATATGAAAATAAAGTGACCCTTTTATAGGTATAGTTCATTCCATTCAGCGTCAAATGTTACTCAAATGCACCAACGCTACATCAGAATTCGGAAGTCTGAATTTAGTGTACTATAACCCAGATAAAGGGAGTAATTTTTTTCTTAAAAATAACGCATTTTCAATAAAAAAATAATTTGGCCGAGCAAAAGAAAAAACTTCCGAGTCACAAAGGGTGTTATGCTTGTTTTTTAAATTTTAATAAACTATATTATTATCTCACTTTACATACATAAACCGGATAACAAATTAAAGTACAATCAAGTAAACATCACTCGAATGGTATTGAAAAAAGATAAAAAATGACGTTTGTGATAATTGGCGATATTTTTCATTTCATCGAATAATAATTGCGATAAAAAAAAACTTGTTGAATCTAAGGGGGCATATATCAGTCGTTCCGAGTACCTCCAACTCACAAAATATACTGTAGACAATGTACAAAATGTGTCTGACCTATATTTTCTCTCCTTTCTCGTTTGGATAGTAATCACTAAATCAGATGCAAAAAGACTAAGAAGGTCTCGCGGAAATTCTCTTCTCCACTCCAAAAGTGAAACAACAGAATACAAAGCTTTATCAAATTCTATTCGATGCATTTCTCAGGACTTTTGAAAAAGCCTATATCAGTAAATAAAAAGAGCGAAAAAAATCTGCAAGAGATGGCCGAGGTGACTAAAAATAAAAAAATATGAGGGAGACTGGAAGTTCTCAACCTAAAAATTCACATCTATGAACTATGATTCTCACTAAATCCACATGCCAATTAACGACCCCTACATCAATATGGGTGGCTAGCCTGACACGAATTAAAAACCACAACAATTGAGATTTTTGGGGTGGAAGCTGGAAGGAAGCGGTAAGGTCAAAACTCCCAAACTACACATCTAGGACTCCCACTAAATCTGCGTGCCACAGAATAACCCCTCGAAAACAGGGAAAAATTCCACTAAAATTGAGTATTTTCCTGGTGAAAGGAATAGGAAGGGACTGAAAGGCGACCAACGACATCCAAAGTCAATTTCGGAGGGCTGTGGGTGTGACAGAAGGTTTTTCAAGATCAATGAATTATCATTATAAAATAACGGTTTTTTCCTCACTCGGCAGCCACAGGGCGCTGTTTAAATTTTCAAACGTCATTCTCCCTTCATAAGAAAAATTTGACATTTCGGAATTTTAATTCAAGGTCAGCTTCACCTCTACCACTAAATTCGGCCACCAAAGACCGAATTTGAACTCATAGATATACAGACGTGGGTATAGGTAACAGACATCAGTAAAAATGCAAAATGGTCAAAATGGATTTCTGGAGTCATGAAATGGATTTTTTGTGCACCCCTTTCTCAACTCCCACATCATGATACACCATAATAGCCTCATTTTTTTGTTGTTGTTGTTTTTTATCAACAAAATGAGAAAAATAAAAATATAGGAATATACTCGTAGGTACACTAACTGATTTTTGGACTCACAATCTCAGGCGTCATTCTTTTAAAATTCCAGACAGATGCACGAAGGAAATGACATCGAATATTGATTCCTGTATGGATTTCGGAATCGAATGCCAACATAAAAGCCGTTATGAAATCTATTCAATCATTATTCATACGTCGCGTTGTGAGATACGCACGTAAGTTTACGTTAATTTTTTTAATGAAAAATTTTACAGATGTTACATAATTTGGATACGACGTTAATGAATGAAAAGTACGTATAACATTCGGTAAAGCGCTAAAAATATATTTTCTTCGATCAATTTTAATCGTATTCTCATGTTGGGGATTTTAATCAAACCACATGAAAAATTAAGGAATTCAAAAGACTGTGTTCAACTGTTTAATAGCGAACACGAATGTTTTCAATGTACAGTATTTAAATTGACTCAAGTAGGTACTAGGTAGTAAGTAAAGCACCTAATTGTTTCCCATGCATGAGTACTTAGTAGGATCAGGAAAAAATTCAGAATTTTTCTCCCTAGATTTTTTGTCGTTATGAAACGTGGTGTATTGTATTATCAGAGATACCTAATATGGACACAATTTCACGAATTGTAAGTGCGCTTGCATAGTTAATGGATTACATCACCGGTGAATATTTTTTTCAGCTTTTCAGAGCACTCGTATGTGTAACTTCTGTTGATTTTTTTAACTGTTATATACGTAAAGTCATTAGTCATGTCTTTGGTCATGTTGAAGTGTGTAGTGTACTGAGTGGCTGGGTGTGGGTACCATGTACAAATTAAAAAATATAAGAAATTCGTTTCGTGGAATTTTTCCATCATTAACCGTGGCCATATTCGTCGAATTTTTCGCACTTTGAAAAAGTTAATATTTATTTAAATCTCGACAAGTAGATTTAACTCAATTTTTGTGACCTAATTAATCACGCAGGCTGATTTCAGGTTGACCATTTTTGTTATCGCATTACTCCAGTAAAAAATAGTAAAATACAGCAGACAGTAAAACACTAGACAGACTACTCGCAAGATACAAGGTGAATAGCTTAGCCGATGATGATGCATCATTTTGCCATGCACTGTCAGAAAAATAATAGAACCCGTAAGTGGCGGTTTTTTCATTTTCAATTTTATTGTCAGTACTGGCAGTACAAAGTATTTCATAGCAATCCGCGCACCGCCGTTGGACTCACCTTGCATCAAGGTTATTACAGTAATTGCCGCGTCATCGAAAACTGCCTCTTACGTACAATTACATTTTACTTTCGGTGATACCTATTTTTTTTATCATAACGTTAAACGGAATGACTTTAGAAAATAGAAACGTCTCGTTTTTCCAGAATTACCGCGCCAATAACCAGACCATCGGCGTACCTAGGTGCAATGTGCACCTGAATTGCCTTCTGGTAAATGAAAGAAAATTAAAAACACACGTATGTTCTACCCTAACAGAAACGAATGTAACTCAGAAAAGGCATACGGATGTCTACAACATCGAAGGTATCCAACCACAAGTCCCTGTTCCACGTAAATAAATATAATATGTACTTGGCGATGGCGTTTCCTCTAAGAGCAGATGTTGCAAACGTGAAAAAAATAAAAAACATCACGAAACTGCAGTCTACAACTGAAAAACTTCAATTTTAAATTTCATTATTCTGACGTAATTTTGACACACCCCGAAGTTGAAATCTTCGCTCGACAGTTCATAATCGCTCATCAACAATAATTATTATTTAACACGTCCGTGAAAAACGCTCATCCGCACTGACCTTAAACTTGAAAGATGTGAAAATTTTCTAGCTAAAGGAAAAATGACGTCAACAGAAAAAAAAATCGATGAGTAATAGAAAACTGGAGCGCAGATAAAACAACAAATAGGTCGAGAACAACAACCTGTTGAATGCAAACATACACAAACCGAATTTCAAATGTCTCGTTTAATTTACGTATTGATCTTGAGTACATGTTATACGTTATTCAAGTGTATAAAAACGATTACGTTTAATTAGAATAGGAAATTAAAGAGCATATCGCTGTAATTTATATTTTCTACTTAGAAAAGTTAGTGCATTTGATCACATTTGTGTCAAACCACTTTCAAACAAACACTTTGACCCTACATTGTTTAAAAAGGGTTTGGTTATAGGAAGGCAACTCCGATATCCTAAATAATGAACCAATTATGCTGATAAAATGTTGTAAGTTTTTAAATGCTGCGGTAAATTTAAAAACGATTCACATTCACCCACTAGAACATATTTTGCATCGCCTTACAATATGAATTTTTATTCTAAACAACTCAACGAAATTTTTTTTCGCTAGCTGTAGCTAGGTAGCGTACCTGGGACCTACATAATTATTTGGTAGGGAAATTCAAAATTGTTATTTTTTTCAAGTTCAAATCAATTTGTGTAGTAAGTTTCGATCAAAGCTTACGGTTACCTACTTAAAATCCTTATCAGCTGATAAAACAAACTTTTCTTATCACTTTATTACGCTCTTTAATACGCTACTTATGGTAAGGTATTTTTTAGAAATTCTTCAACGACTTTTCATCAGAAAAACAAATTGAAATAATCTCAGTAATTTTATTCTTTTATAGCTTCAAAAAGGTCTCAGTTTACTCCAGGCGATCGCAACAGACTCGAGTTTTCATTCCTTTAGAAAGGTAGCTGATAGAAGGGTGCGACGAATACTTCCAGTACATCGAAGTCACTCTACGAATACGAAAGAAAATCAGAAAATGGCAAGTAGACCAAAATATGTGGACACGAAACAAGACTGGTTAACACCATAAAACACCGATCAGTAGATAATAGGCTGAACATATTCTTCGGTTAATTTTCACTCACGTCGAATTCTTTTTCAAACACACACAAAACACAATATGAAAACACGAACAAAATCTCGATGTTTACCTTTCGTTGAGCCTCAGCTGCAAATCCAGATTTGGTCGCTCTGTTGCAAGCCATGGTTATTATTCACTATTACTTAACAATTAAACACTGCACAAAAATGAACAACTAGGTGTAGCACAAAACACTCCCGAAAATCTTGAAAATCGAATGTAATACTCAAGTTGGTTAATATTCTTACAGAATTAAAAACTAAACTGAAATCAATCGAACGTGATCGAAGAACAGTAACGAACGAACTGGGACTGGCTCGCCGACGCCGAGCCGGTATCACTATTTCTAAACACACACACAAATGCGCAGTGTAACAATATCTAAGTAAGAGAATACTGATGCGTGGTTATGTTATGTATATTCAATGGGTAGCCAGAACCATGGTTAGACGGGTTGGGGCTGGGTTGGTTTGGTATGAAGAACCTAGTCGCCGCTTAGCGCTCACAGTTAAGTTACCTCATTCACCATTCCATCTTCTTCTCCGCTCTTCATAAATTCATTCCATTTTTATAAATGCGCAATTCGTAAGTTAAGAAGATCTGGTCAATTGGTCATTCTTTTTGAATCTCTGAATCTGCAACGGCAAGTCTTCATCCTCTTCAATGGTAAAATTTAAGCTTATATTTACCATTACATTCCTTGATGGAACCATTTTTTCTTTCATCCTTAAAATCAACGTATAATTTTTGGCAAATACCTACTTATTACTCATTCCCCTAAAAATTTGGAAGTTATGCAATAATGTCGCTTGGTTCTAATATGTTCTTTCATGAGCCATGACAGGTGAGAAACAATTTTTAAAATCAATCATGGAAAAAAATCTTCAGCATATTCTTTAGGTTGAATCGTAATCTTAAACAATAAACAAACTTTTAACAGGTGAAATTTTCTTACGAATTTCAAATTTCCTTTAGATAGGTATTTATCCATCAACATATTCGTAACTTACTTTAAAACAAGCTTCCAAAAAACCAAAATAGTTTCATATTTTCTTTGTAAAAACAAAGTAAAAATATAGCTTAAAATTACAATTTAAGTATTATAAGCTGTGTAATGTGTATACTTTATACTTACTACCTATCTAGTACCTACCTATGTACAATGTGCATCTTCATATTCAACAATTGAGAATACGTTATGGTTCGAATGCAGTGGAGTACCTATACCTACCTACCAAACACCTATAAATTTACAACCATCACCTACGGCTGCAGGATACGACCAAAGAGTACCATCAATAGCATAATATATAACCTTGAAAAGTTTATCGCAGCTGGCACGTCAATTTTTTACAGATTTTTTTTTTAATAATACCTGCGCCATCCAGCACCAAAGAAAGCAAAACGAGGGGTACATTTTATGTTAGAACTACAAATACATAGGTACCTATAATGAAGAAATTTGTTACGCCTGTTTATTTTCAGTATTGCTTTAAAGAGTTGGATCAGGTAGATGGCCTATCTAATATTTAAAACTCTAAAGAATTGAATTTCAAGCAGAAGTAAATATGTGGAATAGTGGAAGTGGATTGTTATTTACATTGGTGATGACGATCATGATGATGAATCCCAACCAGTTGAGGAGAAATATGGAATGGAATCACCGCTATTTTTAGAATTTGGTAATCGCAAATCAGAAGCAATTTAAATGAGCTACTCATAATTAAGAAACATTTTTCATGATTTATTGCTTCTATTTTTGCAAAAAAGTCACCCAATACCTATCTCAATTTATAAAAAATAAATTCGCATATTTTTACAATAGGTATAACGTTTGAATGTAAATTTATGAACTGTTGTTGTATAGATTAATTATTTAGAAAATGAGATAATATCAGTAGGCCCTTTGAGACCAGGGGTACCGGGGGACATTCGCCCAATAGGTACATTGAAAATTCTGACACTACAGAATTTTCAAAAAAAAATTTAAAAAAATTAATTATCAACTTTTTAAAAAATTGAAAACTTCTGACGAAATATTGAGTGAAATTTTCTCTTCTCAAAACTCCTTAGTAATTTTTTTTAATTGATTAAAATTTTCTAAAAAATTCAAGTGTAAATTTTTTTAAAATCAAGAGAAAATTTCAGGAATAATTTTGTATGAAAATTTGTTAAACGTTTTAATTAAAAATTTATACAAATACGGTAAAGAATTAAGTCAAAATTTAAGAAAACATTTTTCTTAAGATATAGTTACTTAAAAAAAATGTTTAAAATTTCAAAATTTGTATTTTTGTGGAAAAAAATTCCCTCTGCATTAATTAATTGTTTTTTTTTTTTGGTTATTTTAGGTACTTTAAAAAATTTCTGATTAGGTACTTAAGTACTTTAGTCGATGAAAATTTTTTGGTTACAAATGCGTTTCCTTCTCTCCGGCTAAAAATTATTTTGTCGCCACTTCATTTTGTTATCATTTTATCATCTTCTTAGCCAGGGAACGGAGTGATATTTTTAAAAAATTGGCTGGCAAACCAATTCAGCGTATCACCCCAAATGCCTATTAATAATTTCGCTCGTTTGCAAAAAGGGGACCCAAAAAAGTGCAACTAAAAAATAAAAAATGGGAAAATATTCTTGAAACTTGAAAACTCCAAGCGTGGGTGGGTAATTGAGTATCTCGGTAATAACGTTAAGTATTATAATCTTATCACTTTCTTCGCAGAAAAAATTGTGAACTTGTTTCGCGAAATGTTTAATTTTAATCTAGTCAAGTACTTTATTGATAGCAGATATCCTAGATACTGAGCAAGGGGAATCACCACGTTTTACGAGTATTGACAACGTGTGATAAAAGTATTCTCTTTTCAATGAAGTATCACGTCACGTACCTATACCGACCTAACTACAGTACAGTAGGTCCTATCGTGTTTATTAATTTTTTTGATGTTTCAGCGCGTGTATTTTTTGTTGCAGGAATATTGATGGAAAACGATAATCGATGATTATGGTGTTAGATTATTTGTCCTAGAAGCAAGATATTTGTACTTTGCATTATCATGACCTTATATAGATTAAATGAGAAGGTTACATCGATCTTATGCGGCCTATTTATTATAGTTCATAAATAAGAACACTATATAAGGGAATAACTACTTTCTCTAAACATCTGCATAGCATATTAAAATCGCTATTCCAAATTTGTATTCGTCACGGATTTCACAGAAGGGATGATTTTTTGAAAAATTTGCCATACCAAGTGACCATAAAAGGAGGAAAATAATCGATGAAAGTGGATATTTTAAAGTAATCTGGAAATCAAGTACCTATGTAAGCTTTCAAGTCAGCCATAGGTGCTTCGTAGTTCGTACAGATGGTTTGACGTTTGAGTAGATAAAAAGAGGAAGCGCTATCCATGTTAGTGAAGTTAACAGACCAGCAATTAGTAATTGGTTGCATAAAATGTACAACATTATAATTCATTGGATGATTAGGTGATTACTGATTAGGTACTTATTTAGCTGTTGATTATCGATTATGTCCCTTCACTAAATGTGCACGACATTATTCATAGTTCACTTTTTGTTTTTTACTATGGTACCTATAGCTAGCTACCTAGTACCTAGTACATACCTCTTTTGGTAATTCGTCTCAACAGACAAGTTATTTTTATTTTTATGAACTGAACCTCCTATACCTACAGCATGCGTTTATATGATGATGTACCTACTTGCATAAGCTTGTATTAGTTTTTTGCAACATTTTTTTTTGCACTGCTCAATCAATTTCGTTTCAGATTTTCTTAAAATTTTTGTTCAGTAATAATTTCATTATTCCGAGATTATGAGACAATTATTATAGGTACTTACCATATTTGAATAAAATTTCTGTATGCACGGTTTGTTTTGGTGTGATATGACTATGAGACTAAAAGCAGGCCCTACTCATAGAAATTCCGATGCTCGGTGGGTCTACAAAAATACTTTTGACCCTTTATCACTGAAAAAAAAGGGAAACATGTACTCGTATTATCTATGTTTATTAGGTACCTAACCTACACATTTTTCCTACTTCGAAGAAAAATGAAACACTTTTCATGCACTTTTCTTTTTAAGTTCATCACTTTAAAGTCAAAGTCTATTAAGGTTAGTCATTATTTTTTAAATCAACGGAAATTCATTCTTAACTCGCTGTTAATACATAGTTGGTTTCCTAAGTATAAGTAGGTACATTATACCCATAATGTACCTATATAAAATGTTCTTGAGATAACACCTAATTTCAAACGGCAAATACTTACCTACCTATTATTCATATACTCTTACCTTGAAAACTGTTTATTTTATAGGTAACGGAAATACCACATGTTACCAAAACTAAATCCAGGTAAAACAGATGTGTAGCAGGGATTCATTCTTTATCATTGTTATTTCTTTGATCGAAAAAAAAAG
Source organism: Trionymus perrisii (assembly GCA_900050545.1). Lineage (NCBI taxonomy): Eukaryota > Metazoa > Arthropoda > Insecta > Hemiptera > Pseudococcidae > Trionymus > Trionymus perrisii. The sequence goes on along the minus strand of FIZV01049860.1, from coordinate 18,399 downwards.
AAATGGTTTTAAGAAATATATTCTTTCGATGTTTCGAACTTTCGACATAAGGTTGCTTTTAAATTTTAATCAATACAACTTTTATGCATATTTTGTTTGCAAGTGAGTAAGCCAACCTAAGCATAAGCTACCTAGTTACCTATCATTTCACTGGCAAAATTCAGAAATAGGTACATATTGAGTAAATAATTATTTACTTACTGCTGAATATTATAAAATACGGAATCTTTCCTATATGTGACCTACCTACACCATGTAGGTATTGTTTTTTACGTAGGTAAATAAGATATAGGTAAATAAAAAAATTTATTTTTCATTATTTCGCTAATATTTAAAAATTCAACCCGAACTTTATTCGATTATTATCTTATGTCTCATTCATACGTACTTTAATACGTACATTCAAGTTTTTCAATGAATATATTAACGTATATTTTTTCCTATCAATTATGTACCAGTAGGTCCTGGTTCTGAACTGGCTAACTTCCACTTCCAGAAACCAGCATCGAGTAATGCCTAATTCAGCTGCAATATGGTTTATTCTCTGCTAATATTCATGCACTATGCAGGCTATAACATACTTACCGTACATCAAGGTTTAGTCTTACAATCATGACCGCAATAGTGTGAGTAGTACATAGGTATAACTTTGAACAAGCAGTACATATACTGCAAACATTACACGTCGTATGTTATCCTACCTATACCTAAATTCGTAAAGGACCTTGACAATTAAATGAGCTCAGTGATACCATATGGAATAATTTAAATGTAGGTAAATCTATTAATTTTCGCGGTTTCTAACTGCCGCCTGGATACATTCTACGAGCAGCCATCTTGACAGGAAATTGACAAAAAATTAATGTGTTGATTTTCGTCGTCACTTAACGGTAGTAACATTATAATGTAAAATGATAGAGAATATGTATGAAATTATGACTACGTTTCACGTCAACCACAAACCAACACTTTATGTAATGTAAGCTGAAGGAATTTTATTAGTTTCACTTTCCACGAAAATTAATCATATTTACGTTTACGGATACACATTAGTTGAGTAGGTAGATGATAGTAACGTTTTCCGGTTTTGTTATTGATTACTTGTTAGTGTTGAGGCCGAATCGAACGCTAAATAGCATTATTTTTGTATTAATACGTTTTATGTTAATAAGTACGTACTTATTTATATTATCTATTGTGAATTTTTTAAAATATTGTGCATTCACCGCTACATCAGCTTCTTTATTTTCTTAGGTACCTGTTGATTTGAATTCGTTCGCGATGTCTGGAAGTAGATATTACCCCACAAAAGTAAGTGCTTTTTCAACCTTTTGTTTGTACTCAGTTACCTACCTAAATGAAATGTAGAAATGTATGAGTATTAATTATTTAAAATCTTATTTATCTTCGTAATCGCATAGTGTACGCCTACGGTGCACAATGCTGAAAGTTTCAATGCACATGCTGACGCAGAAATTTTGAGAAAAGCCATGAAAGGATTAGGAACTGATGAGCAAGCGATTATCGACGTTATAGGCGCCAGAGGAGTAGTACAACGTCTCGAAATTGTGGATGCATACAAAACATTATTTGGAAAAGTAAGAAAATGTATCTATAAATTTATAAGTAATAAGTAAATTTTTAATGAAAACGAACATAAATTCAATAGAAATCCAAAAACACAAGATAGGTAGTTAATTGTTAATTAATACACTCGCTTCCTAAACCATTTACCTACCTAGTAGTCTGTGTTGATGGCAGGTATTGTATTCGATACACGAGTACACCGAAAAATAAGTATAATTAACAAATTTACAAATCGATAAACGAGTTTCAGAGGTTATCACTATTTCTTTGCAGATAACCGCAATAATGCATTGCATTCATCTTCTTTAACTCTTCTTTAATTTTTAATTTTTCAATGTAGGACTTGATAAAAGACTTAAAAAGTGAGCTTAGTGGAAAATTTGAAGACCTTGTTGTAGCATTAATGACACCTTTACCTGAATTTTATGCCAAAGAATTACACAATGCAATGAGCGGGATTGGCACTGACGAAGACACCATTATAGAAATTTTGTGTACTTTGAGTAATTATGGTATTCAAACAGTGGCTCAGTTTTATGAAACGTGTAAGAAACACTGTTGAAACAAAAATTTAAATTTAAACACATTAACGAAATGCTGAATCACTATTTTTTCTCGTAGTATTCCATAACACATTGGAGAAAGACCTTAAAGGAGATACATCTGGTCACTTTCGAAGACTATGCGTCTCATTATCTATGGTGAGAATTAAATTTTTTATTATTGAAAAAAAAAAAAAAAATCAACGTGTTTTAAACTGATATAGGGGAGAAGAAATGAAGATCCTACAGTGGATGAATTAGCTGCTAAACAAGATGCTGAAGCTCTTTATAAAGCTGGTATTTTCCAATTTGATATATCGGCCTAATCTACCTACTGGTAATTTAAAAAAAAAACGAATATAAATTTATTTTCAGGTGAGAAAAAATGGGGAACGGACGAATCCGTGTTCAATGGAATTCTTGTGACAAGAAGTTATCAACAACTGCGACGAGTATTTGCTGAATACGAACAATTGGCTGGACGTGATATCGAACAATCAATTAAAAATGAATTTTCTGGCGATCTTAGCAAAGCCCTTCAAGCTTTAGGTATTTTTTCTTTGTGTTTTTGGAACTTGAATTTTCTTAATTGTTTATTAACATTATTCTCTTGATTTAGCGAAATGTATAAGAAGCAAAGTAGAATTTTTTGCGGAACGACTTTACAAAAGTATGAAAGGCATTGGTACGGACGATAAAACTTTAATTCGGATAATAGTTTCTCGTTCCGAAATTGACCTTGGTGACATAAAAGTAGCGTTCGAAAAAATGTACGGCCAGAGTTTAGAAAAATGGATTGAGGTAATTTGATTTGTTTGTACCTAACCTGCAACCTACCCTTTCCTTCATTGTATTAATATACTGTATCTAACTGTATCTATTTAACACTATCTGAAGTCAAATTCAATTTTTTTGCAGGGCGACACATCAGGAGATTATAGAAAATTGCTGCTGAAAATTGTTTCTTAATTACCTATGTAGCTAAGCTAGGTACCTAACATTTTTCTTAAGTTTATAAAACTGTTTTTTTTTTTTTGTTTTTTTTTTTGTTTAGTTTGATGATCAAGTTTTATTTGTGAACCCAGTTACATACTGGTACACATAATTATTACGTTTAATTTTTTATTCCAAATATGTATTGTCATTGAAATTCTTCATATCGTTGTTTTGTCTTACTATTTTTTACGCTCTTCCCATTTTCTTCATGTGACCATATTTTAAAGTTTCAATTTTCATTCTCTACGTAAGAAAATTGTAGTTTTGAAAACTTTTTACTTTGTATACGCTATATTTGTTTTAAGAAGGTATTCTTTTAATAAAAAAATATATTTACTTAATAGTTACTTGCCTCCAATTTTAAAAATTTGTAGGATAAATACATAAAGAGAAACTAAGTACTCACGTCGGAAATAAATAATATGTTAAGTAATAGGTAGTTATTTTCCCAGGACGTCTCGTATTCCACCTTGACTAATCTATAAGATGAAAAAAATACACTTAGGTAATAACGAAAAATCAAGCGGTTTTGCTAATTTTAAGTTGTATTGTAGCTACTACGTTATTCTCCAAATAAAGCGAAAAATTTTTAAACAGCACGTACTTGGAAATATGCACTTTTAGATGCAAATTCTGAGCTCTTCTGCAGAATAGCAGTGTAAAAATCCTCTCGTTTTTGTTTCCCCAGAAGTAAACGATTATGAATAATATGTGCAAAACTTTCTCCTAAACTAGGGGTAACTTCCGTTGAACCGTTTTCTAAAATACAAGTAGTTAATTCGTTTGTGATGACTACCTGCAAACAAAAATAATTTGTAAATTTGAATATTTTCGAAATTCCAATGAGTAAAAATTTCAACTTTAAACTTGAGTTGATTGATTTGATTTGAAAAAATCAAAAATTAAAAAAACCTCTAGTCATACGTCATGCCTCTAGTCTAGGAGTCTAGGTACGCAAGACGCAAGAGCAATGATGGCCAAACGAAAAACGAAATGAAAACGTAACGAAAACGAAACGGAATTCGACGTTTGAAAATAACGTTATAACAAAACGAGAAATTTTCAAAATATTGTTTTGAAAACGATATTTTCTCCCTAAATTTTGTTGTAAAACGTTTTAAAAATCTAAAAAACGAAAAAAAAAAAAAAAATTAAAAAAAAAACGGAGAAAAAACGAAAAATTTAAGCGTAACGTTAAACGTAACGAAAAACGTGGGAGGCTGGGAGGCATAACGAAAACGAAACGAAAACCGAAAACGAAAACGTTATTTTTTACTGTGCATAAATAACGTAACAAAAAACATAAGGAAAAAATTTCATTTTGCCATCACTGCGCAAAGACCATTCAAGTAGGCAAGTACGAAGTACCTACCTACGTACCTACAGTAAATAGTCGTTTATCCAGTTTTAGTTAGCGTGTTTCTTGAATCTTGTGATGTACGAGATGTACGGTGATGTACTCTCTTGTGATTCAAAATTTTTGATTAATTATTTTTTTTCATTTCTCACGGTTTGGTATCTTAATTATCTAAATTCATCTAATTTAAATGGATTTGTGGTGACTTGATGAGGTGTATTACCATCACTTTAAATCGCTTCCTCAGACCCAGCACCAGCACGTGGACTTCGGAATTATTGTCTTTGCAGTATTCAAATTATTTTCAATCGAAAAATAAAATGCCAAATTTTGCTTCCAAATGTGTTATCGGAACACACGACGGAGTTTTTCATTGTGATGAAGCTCTCGGTTGTTTCATGTTGAAAATATTATATCCTCGTGCAACCATCGTACGATCTCGTAACCAGGATACTCTGAACACCTGCGATATTGTCATTGATGTTGGTGGCGAGTATGATCCAGACAGATATCGTTTCGATCATCATCAAAGAAGTTTTGATCATTCAATGAACACACTATTATCAGAGGTAACTAGTAATGTTAAACTTAGCAGTGCTGGATTAATATACCATCATTTCGGTAGGAAAATTTTGGAGGAAATAGTGCAATCGAATGATGATAAGCTTATAAAATATGTTTATAAAAGAGTGTATTCCAATTTCATTCAAGAAATTGATGGCATCGATAATGGAATACCAGCTTATCCGCAGGAGCCTCTCTATAATATCTGCACTCATGTTAGTGCTCGAGTTCAGAAATTATTGAAACCTTGGAACGTAAAAAACGAAGATTACGATGAGAAAGAACATTTTGAAAAAGCAATGAGTTTAGTTGGTGGTGAATTTATTGAGAATATAAAGGCGATTGCATTCGTAACGTACCCTGCTAGAGCTGTAGTGGAAAAAGCAATTGAAAATAGGTTCAATGTACATTCTTCGGGTAAGATTATAGAATTAGAACAACACTGCCCGTGGAAAGACCATTTTTTTGACTTAGAAAAAGAACTTGGTTTAGCTCCTGAAATAACTTATGTACTGTTTGGATCTGATGATAATTACAGAGTTATGTGTGTCTCTGTAACTAACAAAAGCTTCATCTGCAGAAAATTCTTGCCTCCGAGTTGGAGAGGATTAAGAAATGATGCATTGTCAGAAAAAAGCGGAATACCTGGCTGCGTTTTTGCCCATCATAACGGATTTATCGGTGGGAATGAAACTAGAGACGGAGCACTCCAAATGGCTGTGAAATCATTAGAAAATGAAGAAGAGGGTTGAAGAAACAACGAAAACTTTACTTTCGATGCAAACACTCGTTCATTCGTCTGTTTACGAACGTCTAATGTAACTATTTTATATTAACATATTAAATTGTCACTATTCATCTATACCTATTATAAATTGTTTTTGTCTCCTCAGGTACTTACTGCTGAATGATGAGTTCTCGCCAGTTGAAGTAGCAAAATCAAAGTTTCAGTTATCATCTTCGTTCTTTCCATGTCGGCGTCAACCAAATAAAATGGAAATATGAAACTGTCGATAACTATCACTTTAATCTGAATCATGGACAAATCGAAAACAAAGAATTTTATTAAATTTGCATGCGAATGTAATTTGAAAGCGAATAAAAATTTGCGCATGCTTTATGTTTGCTTACATTTTTTGAAGCATTTTCTAGGTACGATTTTATAGTATAAATACTGCTTCTGAGCTCTTCTACATTTTCAACAGAAAATTTGATTATTTTATTCAGTGGATTTTCTTTTAAAAATTGTAACAGGTCTTCTTCATTTTTTGATGACGAAGGCAATTCTTTTGAAACATTGATGCAGTGAGTAATGCATGAATTATGAATTTCTGTTTAAAAAGATAAGAATTTTGAAAAATAAATTGTAAGTAAATTTGCATTTTATGAGATGGTATTATCAAGACTGTGGTACGCACCCTTGATCCTTTTGACAGAAAAATTAGAATTCGTTTCAATATACACAGCGTAACCGTTTAGACCACCGAGAAATGAAGGAATCTGAACGCTGACGCATAACTGTAGACTGAGTTTGAGAACATAGTGACTATACTTTACGAAATTCTTATTCTGCAATTTATATACATTGGCTTACACGTGAAAATATTCATTACCAAATTTGAGTTTTTCCGCATCCAGGAACTCCAACTAATTCTGTCAGTCTACCTGTGGGAATTCCCCCTTCCAATAAATCATCAATTGTCTTTGAAAATGTGACAATATTACTGTTTTTCTCTATATCTTCCTGCAACAGTCAATATGAAAAATCGTAAAATCCAAAATCATGCTTAATTAAAAGTAAACATAAATATACTGCATTACCTTCAATACTTCTAATGCTGTTTTTGTTGATACTTTGGTAAATTGAATAAAGTCGATTTTTATGCCTTGTAAGATTGGCTTTATAACTGAAAAAATAATATTTATTAACCCTCGATATGCTTAGGAATGAATCTAAAATTAAAAATTACCTTCTGAATTTGATTCGAGTAAAATGTCTTCGATGTATTCAAAACCGGCATCCCTTAATTTGTTTAAAATGGTTTCAGAGATGGGTAATGTCCATAATGGTCTTTGAACCTGCAAATGTAGTTTTATTTGTGTATGTCATTGCCAGTCAAAATAAATGAAATTTCAACCTTCAACTTTTCAATACAATTTTGTTCATCATTTTTAAAATACGATTTCAATCTTTTAGCAATACGTTTAACGTACGCGATGCGATTCAGTTTGATATCTTTTGATATCGAAAACAAATGCACTATCAATTCTTCATGCTTATCATCTTACAATTCGAGAAGTATCTACATGAATCAATGGATAGCAGTAGTAATTAGCTAGCTTGAATGAATTTATTAATTGTTCACTTAACGAAATATACCGCTTTACAGTAACTAACATCATGAAATACGAGTATATTTCATGGAAATTTTTACAATTCTTAACTACTCCATTTTATGTATTAACAATTAATAAACAGACGTTGGAAAATAGTAGATAACCGCATATTTAAATACAATGATGAATACATTTAAAGAGCTGAAGCTCCTGAAATAATTTCAATCAACTCTCTGGTAATGACGGCTTGTCGAGTTCTGTTGAAAGTCAACGTCAGCTTATCAATCATTTCTCCGGCGTTTTTACTAGCGTTATCCATGGCAGTCATACGGGACGATTGTTCACTGCAGGCTCCTTCTTTTAAAGTATAGTATAACAACGAAGCCAGTGAGAATTCCATGTAACTAAGTAACACATCCTCGTCAACTGAGTCGTAAAGTGCAATATTGGGCGAGGCAGCGATAGTTTCCTTGTTGTACAGAGGTAATTCCGAAGTAACGTACGAGACCACCGATTTGAATCGATTGTACACTATTTTACCGGAAGAATACTCCTGCCTTGATATTTGCTCGGCGATACGAGCAGCATCCAAAAATGTTGGCGGCTTTCTACCAACTTCGTTCGCTACCAGAACGATATTTTTGCCATATAAACGCTGCAAAATCGCGCGTGATTTATCGCCAATGCATACGACTTGAATGTTTTCACCTCCTTCTTGCAATTCATTACGAATCTGTCTAGCTACAGTGGTATGAACGGCACCGCAAAGACCTCTGTCTGAGGTGACAGCAACAATCAATTTTTTGGGCTGTTCGGTGGAGACTTCGGGTTTAAGTTTTTCATAGAACACAGCACTGCCTTCACCGTAGGGCCTGGCTTGGCGAAGTTCCCTTTCAGCTCGTGAATATTTAGCAGCTGACACCATCTTCATTGACTGGGTGATCTTTTGGATATTTTTGACCGACTTGAGTCGAATGGAGATGGCTTTCAAGGTTGCCATACCTCTGTACTGTTGTTGCTGCCCGATGATGGGCTGTAAGATTGATGTACGAGCCAACATTTTCACGATTCAACACAGATACTTCCGAAATTTATAAAAACTATTAGTAATGGCTAAACACTGATTAGGTGTTCTATAGAAATGAAAATTTATACGTTTAATAATTATGCACTAACATACCATGATGAATTATCAACTTTCGCGCGATAGAGTCTTGCACTACGTTCGAACGATATCAAAACTTTAATTTTTCGATCGATTTTTTTGAAAAATTCTAAATTAATAATTTAATAAAGCTAGCTCTAACTAGCGAAGATCATCGCCGAGTCAATGTCACTTTTTTGTTCGTACGCGTACAACGATAGGTCTGTCGATTCGAAAGAAAATGATGTCAGATGACGTCATCACGTTTTAGTAGGTTTTATCAAAAATACCAACTAAAGTCAAAGGACGGAACACTCCATAATTTTTTTTTTTATTAAAATTAAAGTTTTGTGTGTGCTGCGTGCGTACTAACTACTAAGTAGCTTTGTTCGTTTTGCTTACACTTTTTACACTGGGGTAGTGTAATTAGCGCTGAGGTGTAAGGTGTAAACAGGGTGTAGTTCGTGTAAGCTGTAAAAAAAACGAACGACTTGGTGTACAAATTCCAAAAAAAGAATTATTTAAAAAAAATTGAACCATCTTTCATCGTAAATTCGCAACAATACATTTTCTGAGCTTTCACAAAATCAAAATCCATTTTTATAAAAGCACAAAATAAACCACGCTTCACTTTTACTTCTACACTTTTTACACTGCGTCGGCTACACTGCTTTTAAAAAGTGTTACACCAAAGTTACCCTAGATGAAAACGAACACAACCAGTGTGGTACATATTCATAAAAATTTTCCTGGTACTCTACTCCTTTCTTCTAGCGAATTTAATTTTATTTATTCAAATGCCACACCACCATTCATTTTATTCATTTTCAATCCATCAATATTCGCATTTTTTGACATTTTCATCACCGAAATACATTTACTACATCGATACCTAATTACCTACCTACTTCAAAACTGAATTTCACTTCATTTTGTTATTTTTCAAATTCCAAATTACGGAGATGCTCACACCGTGCTATTTACGTAAGTACTTGACTTACGAATGAAAAACATGATAAATTATTACAAAATTACCAATTAATCACTGAAAATTCAACATAATTTTCGAAAATAATAGAAAATCCATAACAATTTTACGTAGTTCTATGTCGATGAGTAGATATTCTTTGTGTAAATGTGTACGAAGTTAATTAATTTTCTGAAGAAAATCACTATGTACAAAATAAATCAAACTAATTTCCCAACTTCAGAAAAACTGTTCACATAAGATAACATTATTCGTGAATCCTTCGTACTTGAATATTCTACAAGGAAATTATAATTAAATGTAAATGTACACGCAACACAGCAAATTTCATTGTGACAGCAACAGCATACGAGAAATTAAAAAAATTGCTCCTATTCAATTTTCATGTTTAAAAAAATCTATTCATTTACACTTGGAAGACAGAAACTTAGATTGAAGTTATATTCCGTTAAAAGTGGAAATATGCAAACATGCATACACATAAGAATGTTTCGAGCATGTTGCTGAAACATCAGGAGAAATGTATAATCGCATCATCGGTAAATTATGAAAGAAAATGACGTGTAGAAATTTTATGAAAACTCTCTTCAGTTAGCAAAGAGGAGTGTTTTTTCTTTGATAATGAAAGTATCACTCTTTGCCAAATCGCGCTATCTTTACGGGTTCCATTCATTCTTAATAAAAACACAAATGAAAATTTATATCATGTTCTACGAAATACAGATTTGAAAAATTATACGTTATAGACGGCTGCATTGGAAAATAACTCCATATATTTCAGTTTATATTGAACAAACATTTTATAATAGGTATTTATTCCCTTATGGAAATTTTTCCCATTTGAAAAAAAAAAAAAAAATAGGTAAAAGAAATAAAGGATTAAAATATTTCAGAAAAAAACAGCACATACGTAGGTATAAAAATGATAAAATACAGATCATAGTTATTGTCAACATAAAAAATCTACTGATTGAATAACTATTTAATATCGTAGTTCAACAAAACGGCAGGCTTTAATAAACTGCTTATTATTAGATAGGTAAGTGCTGAAAAGTTCAATCAGAAAAATCGAGCATAGAGAATGCGATGTAGGTATCATAAAAAAGAAAATATTCAACGTTGAAAAACAAAATTTCGTAAATAAAAAACTGGACTGATTTTGAATCAGCTAAGTTAATGATGATTAGTCTATCAACAAAGATTCAATGAACTAAGATTGAAAAAAAAAAGAATAAAAAAGTTATTAAAAATTGGAATTGAATTGTCATTGATATAAACCAGATAAAAAGCTTCAATAAAAATAAGAATAGAAGTTAATAATAAATGAAACCGAAACAAAAATTCGTAAATACACATTAAAAAAAACAAAAAACGATAAAACGTGAAGACGCGATGCGATTATAAGTACATTCAACAGTTCTTAACCTAATACGATGAATACATGTAGCAAAAATACATTCAAAAAACACATAATAAAAGTAATAACAAAGGGACAACTTACTATCAATAATCACCGGATGAAATCTCGATGGAAAGATTTTCCACGAGATTACTGAGGCATATCGTGCTTACAGCTGTGGACTGCGGAAGTGATCGAAATTCGGATTCATATAATCGCGGAGAAGAATTAAAATTGCTGTAATCGAATTGAAAATAAATATTTGGATTATCTACTTGAGTCATAAATTTTCAATTTTCTGAATTAAAAAGTGTTCTTACTTATGTATTTTCTCCGACAGCGAAACTCTTAATTCATTGAAACTGTTTTTTTCAGTGGATGAAAAAATGGTGTAGTTCCACGCTTCTTTGAGAACAGAAATTAATAATCCGTACAAGGGAATCATTCCTTCGTCGAATGGTACAATATCGGTTAGAATTACCGCACAAACTGAAAAAAAATCAAAGATAAGTCGCACAATAGCAAAAATTAAAAATGAAATGAGGTTTTTACCTTTTTGCAATGCTTGTATTAGAAGCTGAGGAATATTTTCATTAAATTCGTCGTTCGTTTTGATCGGGGTTCTCAAAGTTTTCTTAATTAAGCGAATCGCGTCTTCGATATCGAAAGCACTCCGATAATCTCGCTAAGTCGTGATACATAATAAAATATTTTAATAGTTTGTAAATCTGAGAGGAGACGAGATGATTTGAGAGTACTTACATAAATCACGTTATTGATCAAAGAAATCGGTCTTCTCCGTAGTTCGTCCAACTCTCTCAATATTTTATTCTTCGCTCCGATCGTCATATTCCCCATACCCAAACTCGCTACTATTTCATCAATATTTGATTCGTCCATCCTGATGATCTGATCATAGGTCAAGTTTGCGAAAACAAAGAGGTATTTGTGCAGACGGTGTAAACGAAGCCATCTGTGAAATGCTGAGTAAAATAAACGAAGCTTAATTATAGTCAAACTACGATTACTCTAGTTTAAAAACAACAGTACTGTTTGTCAAAATATTAGAAAAAAGAGCAGGTAACTTAAAATTGAAAACTACAAACGTAGGTAGTTAGTAGTTACATACATTTGGCTGCTTCAATAATATCTGGAGCATTTTGAAACCGGATTTATTTGCATAAATACGATGAAATACCACACCTTTAAAAGTGTACATTTGAAAAAATTTCTATATTTACCTCTCAACAGAGCGATATCTCCATAACCGATACATAAGGCAAAAAAATCTCCAGGAATTACATCAACTGAAGGGAGGTTATGAAAATAATATTCGTCCTATAAATATAAATGACACATGAAAAATACAGATACAACCAGTTACCGAAAAAGAACAAATAGGTACACATAGGACGGAAAAATGAAAAATGAAAGTTATGATTCACAATAAAAATAATCACATTAATATCAAGGAGTATTCGACGCCAATGCACAATCAACAAAAACATACAATGAAATTTGTTCGGGAAAAGGAAACTGCACTTAAATATCATAATTTCGATTAAAAAGCGTCTACAGCTAAACACTTACTTTGTAGCTGAATACTCGAGTTCTGTTCGATTGACGCTTCTCAAAGACAAAATTCCATTGAGCGAAAATTCTACACCAAAAAAAACATTTAGCTAAATAATATAAAAAATTTCAAAAGGTGAGTTCGTATGAATTAATTACTTACTGTATGTTATCAACAAACGCTGGATGGACTTTTAACATATCAAGGATTTGGGTAGTGTACGAGACTGCCATTTCGTACAATGTTGAATAGCTGAATAAAACTGGTAAAATCTTCAGCATTGAAGTTTTTGCATTTAAATTGTTTACATGCAAGTAAGGTAACGTTTTGTACAACTCGATGATTGCCAATTCTTTTTTTCGGTTCAGCAGTCTTGTAAAAAATTCTGAAAATGAATAAAATTAACCATCTGAGTATGTTGAAGCAGCAAAATTCAGATTGTAATTAATAAATAAACGAAAAAATGAATGGGATCTATTTCTGAGAATATCATCTGTCAAATATTTCATATTGAGGTACATCTTGTACTTGCCTATTCCTCAAGTATCAAAATATTTCAATTTGGTTATGTACCTATTCTCATCTAAGATACAAATAGATACGTTTAAAATATAAAGCAATTATGAATTTATGAACACTGAGTAAAATTTACCTGGATCAGAAGCATTTTGATGCAGTTCTGCTTGCACTTCGTCTAATCGCAGATGATTTCGTAAGTAAACGTACACCACCACTTTATTCGCGAAGCTTAATCGATTTATATTACTCACTACATTTATTAAACTCATCGTGAAAATTTAAAAACTGTAAACTGTTACGAACACCCAACCAAAGATAGAAGGAGTCAAGGACGAACACTACTACTGAAGTACTGATCTAAATACTAAATATTCAGTTCACACGTCCGGAATAATAATAACAATCATTTGAAAATAAATTTACAATCACAACCGAAGCCTTCGAGAACTGGAAGAAATTGACCAATCGTAAGACTTGGTGCCGTTTCCTACTCGTACAAATGCACAACAAAAGCAAGCGTGTGTTGTCCTGACTGAGAGGCTCCGAGATTCTCGTACCCTCCACTACAGTCCCTTCTGCTGCAGTGCTTTTCTCAATTCTCAGAATAAACAACAAAACAAACTGGTCCTGTGTGTGTGTACATACGAGAAACGTTTCTTTCAAGTTTTCCCATACTGATAATACTTATGACGAATGCTATTTTTATCGGATTTCGGGTATCATCATCTTCTGATCTTCGGTACATACATTTACATTACATGTATTCGCACATACATAATTATGTCATGTACGTGGAACACGTGCCGGTATTGCTAAATAAATTAGCGATTTGCTCCCATCCATCACCTTCACCATTCATTCGTGGTTTTTAGTACATTAACCAGTGATTAGTCGATCAATTTAATTAGTGTACCTGTGTATTACCTCTCCAGTATTGGTACCCCTGTAATATTCAATTTTCAATAATATTAATATGTGATTATTTTTACTCTTTTTTTTGGTAAACGTAACAAGTTTTAATGTTTTGGAACGCAATTTTTGAAATGCGATTTTGATTGAATATAATTTTTGTGAATTTAATGTAGTTATGCGATTAGTGAACTACTTTGCTGCTGTTTACAATGTTCGATGCTGAATAATTTCACTTCAATTTTATTGAGAATGATTCCGAATCATTCTTGGTTACAAATTCGTAGGACAAACGCATCTAATGGATGGCCAAGACGTCGAGGTATGACCAATTATTAACCCTTCAGTTTCAACGGATGTAAGTATTATATTATTTTTATTAAAAATGGGCGTTCGGTTTTATGTATTCGATCTCAAATCTGAATTTCATTTTCATTTTTGAAACTGGCGTATCAAAATATTATTAGATATTTCTCCATTTCTCGATGCATTTTCATGTGGGAGATTTTCGTGTCTGACAATGTGCAATGCACGACATGTTGTTTCGTACCTAATTATTATCTCTTGGAGATTTTCAACTCTTGAGTAGGTACCTGCCTTTAAAAATTCTTAAATTACTAAATAAAAAATCCTCAAAAGGCCGTAAGTAGGTATGTACAAAATGTAAAAAGATGAACTTGGAAAGAATTTTTTTTATCAAGTTGCGTTTATGTACATAAGTTATAATTTTCTATCTGTGAACTTCGTGAGAATGTTCAGTTCAAGCTGCATGCTACTTAAATTTTAAATTTTTAAACCGTTTTTCGAATTTCCGTTAGATATGGTGTGAAAAACAAAGTTGTTAAATGCTCATTTGCAGAGCAAAAATTAAACAGCACTTGATATGAAATCTTGAAACTAGGTAACAAGAAAGTTTTCTGCTTTCATCAATGAGTCATTTTACTTCAATAACAAAAGTTTTGTTCTTGGTCATTTTTAGTTGCAGCACGTTGCAGTTTATGAGTGGTTAATGGTACCTATACCTAACAAGTAACTACCTAATATACTGTGTATCGTCGTTGGAGCATTATTGTTGCATGGTTTGTTTGATGCGTGGATGGTTGAAGTTTGGAAATTAATTAGGTATAGGTACCATCTTGCCGGTTGGAAAATTACGCGAGGAATAAATATACAATTTTGGTAGTTTATTTGAAGTAGGAATCTCCAAACAAATTTGATCGTAATAACCGTTGAATAGATAGACAGATAGATAGGTAGGGGTGCAAGTTGCGTGAAAATAAGGAACACGACGACGAAAATTGCAGGGGGCGTCGCTACGTGTACTTTAAATACTACTGAAGCGTACGAACGGCTATCAGTTTTCGTGTCAAACTTGTTACTTAACTTTGAAGTTCTCTAGGTGCAACGGTGTCTGCTTCAGCGTTCAGGTAATGCAGTATTTAAAAAAATTTGCTGCCATTTTGAATTTTGCGCAAATATAAATAAATTTTATAAGTAGGAAATTTTTTATTGTTTTTTCTATCTGAGCGAAAAAATTATTTTCTATGCTTTTTTTGGCTCAAGTTTTTTTTTAAATGAGAGTTTGCTGTCTTTTATTTAGAAATAAAGATTTTTTCTTAAATTTAAATTTTCAAAACGTGAGTAATGAATAATTTTTAATTTTTGATAATAATTTACCTACTGCAAAAAAAAACAAAAACGAAGGAATTGAAAGTTGAGTGTTAGTTCAGAGTAAATTAGATCGAGTAGGTACATAAAAACTGTCGTAGGTGAAATGATGCATCTTGTGTAAATGTGTACCTATATACTGCTGAAAATATGTGGGGAGTAGGAACCTAGTACTTCGCTACCGTACCTCGTACCTCTACCTACCTAGTACCTACCTAGATATTAACATTTTTTTAAATATGGTGAAATGATGCATCTTGTGTACCTATAACTGCTGAAAATATGTGGGGAGTAGGGACCTAGTACTTCGCTACCTACCTAGATATAAACATTTTTTTAAATATGGTTATCAATAATGGATCTTATTTATGTCTGGCAGAACTTTAATAGTAATTACATATTTTCTTCACTTAAAAAAATATATATTTTTTACATGCAAACGTACAACGCACCAGTTACCTAGCTGTTATTTTTATTATATATAATGATTTTTTTTTTTAAATCGATACTTAATATCGAGGTGCCTAATCATGTCAAATTTTATAGGTTTTCGATGGTACATTATTTCTCAAAATTTACGCTTATTATCATTTAGTAATATGTATCTACTTATTTACATTTAAATATTCAATTTAATTAATTAATGGACAATTTGCATTTTGAAATTTCATGTTTGAAGGGTGATTTGTTATTTATAAAGTCAATGAGGCGGAAATGATTGAAGAAAACTTCGAAGTATTTTCAACTGCTGCCTTCAAGTTCATATAACTGTTGCTTTCACGATAAACAGATTTTCTCGAGACCAAACTAAAGATTGTAATTTTACGTGTTTAGAATATGCGCTGCTTGAAAATATTCATTTAGGTAGAAATTATTCTAATTCTTAGAGACAGTTTTTTCCTCAGCGATAGAAGGATGAATTAGACACGTATAAAATAATTTTACGTAAATTGAACCGATGTATTAACAAATTTGTCGTTCAAATTTCAAACATAACGTGCAATTAATTTTTGATTATGCGAGCAGAAAATTTTAAACGATTTCTTTCGATTATTCAATGCCCAAAACGAAAATAAATTGTTCGCGTGGCGTTGAAAACTTGGATAGGTACCAGTAGGTACGACATGTGACAAGATATATAATTTTTCCATTCTATAGAAATGTTCAAAATTTTTATTCAAAAAAATTGAAAAAAATTTCAGTTTAAAAAAAAATGTTTAGTTCTCAAGGAAAAATTTTCTACCTTTTATTTCAATAAATTGAGGAATTAGTAGCAGTCTATGGCACTAAAAAATTGAGAAATCAAAAAAATTTTCCTCGAAAAAATGAAGACTTTTACTCAAAAAAATCCTCCAAAATTATGAAAATAAATTCTTTTATTACCATTAAAAGACCGAAAATAAAAAAAATTTCAATTTTTTTTTTCTGTTCTCAAAGAAAAATGTTTTACTTTATACTTCAAAAAATTTAAAAATTAAAAAAATTTGAAATTTCACTCGAAAAAATGAAGACTTTTACTCAAAAAAATCTCTAAAATTATGAAAACAATTTTTTTATTGCCATCAAAAAACCGAAAATAATAACATTTTAATTTCAAAAAAATTGAAAAATTTTTCAGATGCACAAAAAAATTCTGTTCTCAAAGTCAAAGAAAAATTTTTTATTTCAAAAAATTGAAGAATTAAAAAAAATTTACTCGTAAAAAATGAAGAGTTTTACTCAAAAAAAAAAAAAGAAGAAAATCTGTAAAATTATGAAAATGAATTTTTTTATTCCAATAAAATCAATTTTTTATTATCATTGACCGAAAATAAAAAAAAATCATTTAAAAAAAATTGAGAAAGTTTTTCAGTTCTCAAAGAAAAATTTTCTACTTTTTATTTTAAAAAATTGGTGAGTTAAAAAAATGTTACTCGAAAAAATGAAGACTTTTTCACTCAAAAAAATTGTTTTCTCCAAAATTATGGAAATAGGTAGGTGTTTTTTTATTCCAATAAAATTAAGAAATTTTTCCATCCCTTATTTCTTTTATTACCATTAAAAGACCAAAAAAAAAATCATCCGCCCCAATAACTCGAATAATTGAGGTTCCCTTTATATTAAGTATATTTATTCTTAAACTCGCACTTTTTTTTTGATGGGCATAAAAATATGATAATTAAGGTCGGTTTAACAATGTAGGTTCCATTATCGCCAAGTTTTTCGTTATTATTGTAATGATTCGTTGCCAGGGTACGATGTCCATTTCGATTGTTAGTTGATCGATTGCTGTTTTGATCGAAATTTGATTTATTCGAGTGTTAATGATGAAAAATTTACTGATTGTTCTCAAATGCAGTGAATAACCGCACACGTATGTTGGGAAAACCCCGCCGTGGTGAAAATCACGTTTAATTTTCACATTTGTTGAAATGAAACGAAGAGAAATATTAGTCGCAAATACAGGGTGTTCCGGGACCAGTTCACTCCCTTCAAACCTGAGATGCGGCTACTCAAACTACACAAGTGTATGCATGTTTGCCGACCCTAACATTTGAAGGGGCAAAGTTATGCTATCATAATGGTCGTTTTTTCGGAACATCGTAACTCCGTTGGTAATGGAGATAGAAGGTACGCGCGCGATGTTGTGTTATGAAAACATGGGTGATTATTTTGAAAATTTATTGTGAAAAAAAAAAATTATACGCGTCTTCTCTTTTTGAAATGGTTGTAGTTCCTTCAATTTTGAAGTTCGGCAAAGCATTAATAGCTCATTTTGTAGATCTTGAAAATCTAAACAAAAATCGACTCTTACAAATTTTGCATAAAATGAAAAT
>FIZV01049842.1:0-15706 GCA_900050545.1 Trionymus perrisii | reverse complement strand
AAAAAAAAGTTTTTTAAGAAAATAAAAAAAAAAATGAAAAATAAAGAAATTGAGTTAAAAGAGGGGAAAATTTCAATTTAAAAACAGAAAAAAAACAGTTTTTGGAAAGAGAAGTTGAAAAATTGAAAAATCTATTTTTATCAAGAAAATAAATGAAGTAAAGGAGAAAATTAAGAAAAATTTTTAGAAAACATTTTCTAAAATGAGAAATTAATTTTTATGGGAAAAAGTGAATGAAAAATGTGAACATTCTTAAAATGGTTATTTAAAAAAAATGAGAGAGAAAACAGAAAATTAATTTTTCTTAAAATAATTGAAGAAGAAGAAAATTAATTATACTTAACGGAAAATGTTAATTGAAAAAAAAAGTTTCGAAAAAATGAGTATCGAAAAAAGGAACTGATTTTAACAAAAAAAAAAGATGATGAATGAAAAAATGAATTAGAAAAGAAAATTTTCAATTCAAACTAGAGTTTTGGGAAAAAATCAAAAAAGGAAACTCAATTTTGATGAAAATAATTGATGAAGTTGAGTGAAAAATATATTTTTTAGCAACTCGAGTATTTTTTTGGTCAAAAACATTGAGCAATTTCATTTGTCAAGAAAATTTTAATGATTTTTTTTTCAGAATAATTGAAACTGTTTTTGTCAAAAAGCACGATTTTTTTATCGAAAAAGTGAGGAATTTTTTATACGAAAAGTTGATGATTTTTGTCGGAAAAAATTGAGGAACTTTTTTTGGTTAAAAAATTGAGATGTTCCTTTTGTCGAAAAAATTGAGTATTTTTTTTTTGTCAAGAATATTGAGGAATTTTTTGTCATAAAAATTGAGGATTTTTTCTTCTCGATGAATTAAGGGATATTTTCTATGTCAAAAAAATTGTAATTTTTTTTTTGGTCAAAAGAATTAGGTAATTTTTTCGTCAAAAAAATTGAGGAACTTTTTTTGATTTAAAAAAATAAGATGTTCCTTTGTCGAAAAAATTGATTAATTTTTTTTGGTCAAAAATATTGAGAACTTTTCTGTCATAGAAATTAAGGATTTTTCTTCTCGAAGAATTAAGGAATTTTCTATGTCGAAAAAATTGAGATTTTTTTTGGTCAAAATAGTTAGGTATTTCTTGTTGGGGAAAAATTTGGGATTTTTTCGTCATGAAAATTGAGGAACTTTTTTTGGTTTAGAAAAATAAGATGTTCTTTTGTCGAAAAAATTAAGAATTTTTCTTTTCAAAGAATTAAGCAATTTTCTGTGTCAAAAAAATTGATTTTTTTGTCAAAAGAATTTAAAAAAAATTTTTAGGGATTTTTTCGTCAAAAAAATTAGGAACTTTTTTTGGTTAAAAGAGTTGAGATGTTCTTTTGTCAAAAAAATTGAGTATTTTTTTTGGTCAAAAATTTTGAAGACTTTTCTGTCATAGAAATTAAGGATTTATTCTTCTTAAAGAATTAAAGAATTTTCTATGTCGAAAAAATTGAGAATTTTTTTTTGTCAAAAATTGGGGATTTTTTTGTCAAGAATTGAGTAATTTTTTCGTCAAAAAAATGAGAAACTTTTTTTGGTTAAAGGAATTGAGATGTTCTTTTGTCAAAAAATTGAGTAATTTGTTTTGGTCAAAAATTTTGAGGACTTTTGTGTCATAAAAATCAAGGATTTATTCTTCCGGAAGAATTGAATTTTCTACGTCGAAAAAATTGAGAATTTTTTTTTGTCAAAAGTTGGGAATTTTTTTATCAAAAGATTTTTGAGTAATTTTTTTTGGGCAAAAATGTGTCATAGAAATTAGGGATTTATTCTTCTGGAAGAATTAAAGTATTTTCTATGTCGAAAAAATTGAGATTTTTTTTTTGTCAAAAATTAGGGATTTTTTGATCAAAAGAATTAGGTAATTTTTTTGGAAAAATAATTAGTGATTTTTTCGTAAAAAAATGAACTTTTTTTGGTTAAAGGAATTGAGACTTTCTTATGTCAAAAAAATTGAGTTATTTGTTTTGGTCAAAAATTTTGAGGACTTTTCTGCCATAGAAATCAAGGATTTATATTCTTCTGGAAGAATTAAAGAATTTTCTATGTCGAAAAAATTAAGAATTTTTTTTTTGCGTTAAAAATTGGGGATTTTCTTGTCAGAAGAATTGAGTAATTTTTTTTATTTTGGCAACAATTTTGGGATTTCTTCTTCAAAAACATTTTTTGGTTAAAGAAAATATGAGTGTTCTCTTGTCAAAAAAATTGAGTAACGTTTTTTAGTCAAAAATATCAAGATTTTTTTCTCGATGAATTGAAAAATTTTCTGTCTCTCTTTAAAAAATTGATGCTTTTTTCTCAAAAAATTGAAAAATTTATTTAGTAAAATTTATTTAGTTGAAAAAATAAGGATTTTTTTGTCAGAATCATTGAAATTATTTTTGTTGAAAAATTAAGGAATTTTTTTTTGCTTAATTTTCTTTTTTCAAAAAAATTGAATATTTTTTTTTGTCAAAAATATTGAGGTCTTTTTTGTTATAGAAATTGAGAATTTTTGTCTCGAAGAATTAAAAAATTTTTTGTCAAAAAAATTGAGATTTTTTTTGTCAAGAATTGTAGAGTTTTTATTAACTTTTTGTAACTAAAATCGAGGAATTCTTTTCTAAGGGACACGAGGATTTTTTTTTCTAAATCATTGAGATCACTTTTTGTCAAAAAAAATTATGGATTTTGTAATCGAAAAATTGAGGAATTTTTTCTCCAAGAAATTGAATAAATCTAACCTAATTTAGAATATAATATTGAAGGAGAAAATTTTAAATTTAGAGAAATAAATGTTTTGAAAGAAGAAGAAGAAGAAGAAGAAGAAGAAGAAGAAGAAGAAAAAGAAGTAAAGGTTGATAAATAATGGAAATTGGATTTTTACGAAAAAACGAAGAAGGAATAGATTGAATTGAAATAGGAAACAATTTTGCTACACTAATTCAAAAAATCAGAAAAAAAAGTTTCCAGAAGAAGGAAAAAACGTAAGGATTGAAATACAAATAATAGGGCACATTTACTATATGCAAAAACAACGCCTTCTTGTCTCCAAAAACTTACTCCTCCTCCATTCTCTCATTTTCACCGCACCTCGAATCTTCGTAAAAATGGCTCCAGTTAATTTCACGAACTACGTTCTAATACGTTCTTTAAAGCCAATAAAAAAACAAGATGAAAAATGAAGAATCGAATCGCTGTCCAAAATTATTTTCAGACCACAAAGGTGTAGTGGTATTTCTCTTTATTTATTTTCGATAGATTTTCTCGTCTACGTCGACCGTGCTTTCCATTTCTGTTATAAAAATGCTATTACAAAGAAAAATATTTCCGCTTCTTAGTAGGTACCTACTACCTAAACAACAACAACTTGCCGCGCACAACTTCCCCATCGAATTGAAATCACCAATGCCCTTCAAAGCACCTCAGCATTAGGTCACTCGACCTCCAATTACGGGCAACTGTCGCGAAAAAAATTAGCCCGGAGTGGGAAGTAGGAACCGACGCAACAGAGAATGAAAATTTCTCAAAGGATTGCGTCCAGCCCACCCCACACTCTCACACGTCGCAATATATAAAATCGACAAATCCCTTTTGCACCCAGATTAACACAGATTTACACCGCAAACGAGCTCGAGCAGTCTAAAAGGTGAAGTCGTTTGAGGCAGTACGACGTGCCAATTTCATATCGTAAATTGTACCTTTGAATTTTCATTCTTCTCTTCGACGACAAACCTATATAATATGGCAATTTGGTAGCTTTGTAGGTCACAGCATGCGTAAGCACATAGTTCGGCTTACTCGATCTTTTTCTCACACACACACACTCACACTAAGACACGGTGCGATAAATTATGACAAATAGTCCAGTGAATAAAATAAAGAATAAAAAAAACACCTCTACGAAATCTCCTTACTCGTTCGCTTCTCGTAACAATCTAATAATTAGGTTTTAAATTTACCCGTTTTAACCATTAGCCCCGTATTTGGACCACAAATAAATATAAACGTGTCCGAATCTAGCCATAAAATTGGTCCGAAATTTAAGCACCTAAATTTTTTTACGGCGTATAAACGAGAAAATATAGTGCAAAAGAAGTCGTAAAATTTAGACTTAGTACGAGTATATACGTCTTACATACACATTGCTTTTTGCTCTCTCTCTCTCTCTTTTTCTCCCTGTTTCGTCCTATATTTTCCTTTCGCCTCTGTCTCTGTCTGTGTGTGTGTATTTTTCTACGTACATTGTTATTGTTTGTGATGCGGAGAGGTATGTGGTATTGGCCTGCAGGCAGCGGAGTCTGCAGCGGTATTTTCTTTATCGAAGAATACACACACATACATGTAGTGTTACTGTACGCGAATTTTCTGCCACCGATGGCTCGAGGGTAGGGCTAGAAACGCCATAGATAGGATTTTTCATCTATCACGTATCGCACACAGCAGCACACACAATATCTCGCCCTTCCTGCAACTCGAGCCTTTTTTTTTATAGCGTGTTTCGTCGGGCAGTAAAAACATTTATGACGCTTTTATATAACCGTAAATAAGTGAAAACGATAGATTTCGGATATTACTCGACATATATACTCGCTTGTACATAAAAAAAATACAAACTTTCACTTTCATGTAAATTAGAGTTTTATACGAAGGAATCTATTGCATGTGTGAGGGAAAGGGAGAGGAGGTCGTTACCTAAGGTTTATTTTAGTGATTTTTTGTAACTGCTTAGATTCAAAAAAAGAGTTTGTTCTGGTGAAAAAAATTCTCTATAAAAAGATTTGTAAAAAATTTCTTCTAAAAAAGTGCAGTTCAGGTTTCAACAAACATTTAAAATAAAATTTTCTTTCCAAAAATATTGATAAAACTGATCTACACGTATTTACGAAAAAATACAAATTAAAAAAAAATTCAAAACAAAACAAAAAACTTGAAATTTTTGAAAAGGCTTTGGTGCAGGAAGGATATGAAATGGCTCCCGAATCAAGATGATTTTTTTTTAGATTTAGAATTTGTAATGGTGATAAAATATAATTTTAGAGCGCATTATCAATCCTCGAACTCATCCCTTGGGGGATGGTACCTCGAAACACCTGATTTTATGATTAAAAATTCTACTTTCGTAAGTTTTCTATCGATGTTCACCAAACTTGGCATTCACGTACAGGTATCAAGGGTAAAGTTGAAAATTTTTTTCAGATTTTTCTGACCCCTAAAATTACCTCGAAAATGATTTTGAAAATTTCAAATCGCGCTTTAGAGGAGGCAGTTTTGGAGCTGACAAAGCAGGAAATTATTTTTATGCTGATCGAAATTTTTTCGAATTTTTCTGAAGAGGGGAGGGGGCTTATCCCTGAAACTTCAGAAAACCAATACCTTAATTTGTGGTTTTTTACCTCATTTATCGCTCATTTTTGTTTTTAAAAAAATTTTCTCGATGTACAATGTACATCAATTGATACTCATTTATATGCCTTTTGCCCGAATTTCATCTCATTTCATTCATTTTTCACGAATTTGTTTTTTTTTCATCAGTTGAACGTGATTAAAATTCCAGTTATCACATGAAATGATCGATTAAAAAAACGATTCACTGCTTCGAGTTCTTCAGATCAAACTACCCCGATTTAGACTCTTTTAGCGATCATTTTGCCCGTAATTGAAAAAATTGACATTTTTGCTAAAAAATCCAATTTGAGAAAATGAAAAAAATACTTGTGAAAATGTCAATTTTTTGAACTTTGGCCAAATGATCGCTGAAAACGTCTAAATCGGAGTGGTTTGACCTGAAGAACTTGAATCCGTGATTTTTTTTTATTCGATCATTTCACGTGATCGTTGAAATTTTGAACGATTCAACTTCAGGAAAAACTCAAAATCGTGAAAAATGAACGAACTAAGGTTAATTTCTGGCAAAAGGGACCATAAACGAGTACCCTAGTGGTGTACCTCGAGTAAATTTTTTTTGATCAAAAATATGCGTTCAGTATAGTGGAAAAAACCACTCGAATATATCAGTTTTCTGAAATTTTAGATATGACTTCCCTCCCCTCTTCTCAAAATTCTGAGTTTCTAGATAGTATTGAGTAGTATGAAAAGGAACTGTGATGCCTGCCAAGGCGATTAGAAATTTTCAAAGTACTTTTCAAGGTTTTTTTAGTAGTCACAAAAATCTGAAAAAAATTCTCAACACCAACTCCAAATTAATAGCTCAACTTACACGGCAAGTTTGGTGAAAATCGATTAAAAAACTCACAAACAAGATATTTTTAAGCTTAAAATCATGTATTTCGGGGCACCCCCTCCACCCCGGGGTGAGTTCAAAGGTTGTTAATGAGCTCCATGATTTTTGAAGAATTCTGTTGAGGAACCATTTGACTCCTTTACCGCAAAAGAGCATTTTTTTTTCAGCAAAACACTCTCTCCTGGTAAGGGGTTCAAATGGCATATCTGATTTCTCAAAATCGCTGAATTTTTCGAAATTCTTCAATTCAAAAAAAGTACAGGATTTTCAAAATTCATCATTTTTTAAAATTTCTAAAAATTGTAATTTTTTCAAAAACTAACCAGTGTTTAAAAATTAATAAATTTTTAAAAACTGCAAAATTTTCGAAAATTTTCCAACTTTTAAAAATCGTTAAATTTAAAAAAATTATCAGTTCCTTAAAATTGCTGGATTTTCTAAAATTTTACAATTCACAAAAATTATTCATTTCTCAAAGATTACAGTTTTCAAAAATTGTCATTTTCTCAAGAAATTACAAATTTTCCAAAATTTTGGAACTTTTAAAAATCGTTGAATTTCTAAAAATTGTCATGTTCCTCAAAAACTAAAATTTTTCAAAAACTACTTATTGAATTTTTAAAAATTAGCAGTTCTTCAAAATTGCTGAATTTTTTTAAATTTTCCAATTCACAAAAATCATTCATTGTACAAAAATTACAGAATTTTCAAAAATCATCATTTTTTGGTATTTTTAAAAATTGTCATTTTCTCAAAAACTGACAAATTTTCCAAAATTTTTCAACTTTTAAAAATCATTGAATTTCTAAAAATATTGTCAGTTGCCCAAAAACTTAAAAATTTTTCACAGACTATTGAATTTTTAAAAATTGCAAAATTCTCAAAAATTATTAGTTCCTCAAAATCGCTGAATTTTCTAAAATTTTCCAATTCACAAAAATTGAATTTTTTTTTAAAATTGTTATTTCCTCAAAAAACAGACAAATTTTCAAAAATTACTGATTTTTTAAAAATCTTAAAATTGCTAAAAATTGCCAGTTTCCCAAATACTGAAAATTTTTCAAAAATGATTACCTACCTAAATTTTTAAAAATTGCAAAATTCTACAAAATTTCTGAATTTTTAAAAATTGTTAATTTTTGATGATCCAATATTTTTTCTAAATTGTAAATTTAAAAAAATTGGACTATTTTCCGAAATTTGATAATTTGGTTTTTTAACAAAATTCAAGAAGAAGAATGTTACTTAGGTATTGAGAAAATTTTAATAATGTAACTCTAATTACTAACATTTCGATCACATGGTGAAAGTTATTCAAATCGAACATGCTTTAACGTATGTACGTATTATTTTTTTTCTGAGAAAATTGCCCCCATTTTGATGTAAAATTTTTCACGACACTGCCCCAATTAGGACTAGATTTTTCTTCAAATATGATCGTGGGAAAAATTGCCTCGTATTTTTGCAAATTCCTAACAAGGCGTTTATTTTATATCAAGGATTTTCACAACGATGTTTTCAAATTACAGATTTTGTGAACACGTAAAACAGTCATTGTAATTCGAATAAAACCACCTTGGTCTCTGCCCTAGTCTATTCTAACACGTCGTTGGTAGCACGTCCCTTTGGCAGCCCTTTCATTCGATTTTTTCGCATTTTCTCGTCAATACGTAGGACAAAATTCGTAGATCAAATTACCCAATTAGGTGTTGTCGAAGAGAAGCGCTCTCAAATAAATTTCCATTACCTTTGAGCCTTTTATTTCTTTTTAAACTCGCCATACATTATACGTATACTCGTAGGTACGCGTACACCTACACAAGGTTGATTTTTCTTTCCAAAAGGATTAAATTCCATAACCAGACGATTTTTTAAAAAAAAAAACACCTATCGTGTTTGTAGTATAGGTAAAATATGTACTTGTTACTTGTACGTTTTGAAGGTATTTTCTCTTGTCGCGTTTGGTATTTCTACGATACCTCGCCTCGGTAGCAATTTTTCGCTATCGAGTCATCAAAAAAAAAAAAAAAACTGTCGTTCTTTTTCCTTTGATCATCGGTCGATGGCCAGTGGGAATTTATCACGACGAAAGTATAGGTACGTTACTGCGAATTACTCAAGTACTCGAGCCACCGATAAAATAATCCTTTATTTTGGACAGGTATCGTTTTCCCGTCGTATACTAAAAGGGAAATATTTTTATACTCGATTTAAAAAAGCAGAACGAGTAGGAAAAAGCATTAAGAAACCCATTCGATATAATTTCGGAGTTTAAACTCCGATTGAACGCATCGTCTGTTCCGTTTTCATTTCTATTCGTCGGTTCAGCGCAACCGTCTCGTAAAAAACGAACAGAAATAAGGAATGAAAGAAACTTTGGCGCTAATTTAAATTCCCAAACTGTATTGACGAATTCTAAGTAAGTATCATCCATAAATCAACCATACATCTTCAAGTTTTCCAAAAAAAAAAAAAAAAAAGAAAGAGAGAAAAAAACTCGTTCAATTTTCCTAGTTGTTTTTTTCGCATGCCCTATGCTTAAACAGAGGGTTGCTTTCTTCGTTGGCGTTACCAGCGATGGTGAAATATCAACATGAAAAAACAAAGATGTATTATATTGAAACAAATTGACTACGACTGGTACATTATTGTTTTACTAGGGCAACCTTCTTTATCCTTGATCAACTCCCTTTTTGGCTTACTTCATTCTTTACCGAGTAATTTATTCAATGTACACCTGCCTTAGAGGATTCGATACATTCGAAATACACTGAACAGTGAAATTGTGAGAAAGTGATGGAGAAAAATCGATAATGCTGGAATAAAAATTTTTAAACTCGGGTATTGGTACCTACTATTAGTATTTTAAATGTAAAAGTGGAAGTGATGTGTACGATGGGACGTCCATGTTGCCGCAGGACAGGTGACCTGGTCAATTTTATATTTCACGATTTTATTTTTATGTTTTTTATTTGTATTACCTTTTAGTTCAAAAAAAAAAAAAAAAAACAATTCCGTTATTCGATTTGAAATATCAAAGATTCGATTTCGATAACAAATAGTTCATTTTGCTTTTATCCCGAACGAGCGAGCTCTCTTCCTCTCAACCCCTCCTTCGGCGTTGCTTTTTTTTCATCTGATTTTTTTTTAACCTGCCGCGCAAAAATGAAAATGTAGTAGTAATCATGTTATTGAACTTAAATCGTTCGTTCGCTCTTTTATTCTTCGTCCGTCGAGAATAAACGTTTGCAATGAAATTTAATAGTCGATAACGGTACTGAAATGTTATTTACGCGAATGCGTTTTTCGCCTTGATTTCAAATAATATTCTGTATCTATTCTGTGTGATTCTATATGGATGGACGATGTACCTGTGTGTAGGTAAAAATTGCACAGATGAGGGGGGAAACACATGCACTCTATTATTATAATGGCTATCGTCGAATTTGTTTTTGAACTCGTTCGAAGCTATTTCTGAAAGAGATAACAACGTTGAAGTAATTGAACGATAATCGATTGATGAACTTGGAACCTTAATGGGAGTCCATTAATGGGTTATTTATTTTTTTGAAAGTAAATAAAAGGAAAATGTTCATCAGAAGTTATTCAAAAAAAAAAATTAATCAAAGGGGCATTATTTTTATAAATTTAATTTGTGCAATAAAATTTAATTAGAGTTGAAATTTAATTCTAAAAGTAAAAACGAATTCAGAAATTAAAATTGACTCTAAAAAGTGTGATTTAATTTCTGGTTTTCGACTTTTACTTTTTGTCTGGTGGTTTTATTAAAGCTCTAGTTTTATAGTTCTTTTGATGATTTGTAGGCGGAGGGAGGGAATGATTTTTTTAAATATTTAAAAAAATTACAGTGTTAACCGTTTATGCATTACTGAAAATTTGATAATTTTTGAAAAGTTTGCAATTAAGAAAAATTATTGGATCGTTAAAAATTAACAATTTTTAAAAATTTGGCAATGTTGAAATGTTTGTAAGTTTTTGAGGAACTGACACTTTTCAAAAATTTGACAATTTTTGACAAATCAATAATTTTTCCAAATTTTAGAAAATTCAACAGTTTTAGGAAATTTTAAAATTTTGTGAAAATTTTGCAACTTAGGAAAATGATTGGATTTTAAGAATTGACAATTTTTAAAAATTTGGTAGGTAATTATGAAAAATCTTGCAATTTTTAAAAATTCAATTCCTACCTAACTTTTAAAAATTTGTGAGTTTTTGAGGAACTGACAATTTTGAAAAATCAATATTTTTCTAATTTTAGAAAATTCAGCAATTTCAGGAAATTTTATAATTTTTGAAAGTTTTGCAATTTAGGAAAATTATTGGATTTTTTGCAATTTTTAAAAATTTAATACCTACTTTACTTTTACAAATTTGTGAGTTTTTGAGGAACTGACAATTTTTTAAAATTTGACAACTTTGGAAAAATTCGCAATTTTTGAAAAATCAATAATATTTTCGAATTTTAGAAAATTCAGCAATTATAGGAAATTTGACAATTTTGGAAAATTTTGCAATTTAGGAAAATTATTGGATCATTAAAAATTAAAAATTTGTAAACGTTTGACAATTTTGGAAATTTTTAGAAATTTCGCAATTTTTAAAAATCCAAATTTTTTGAAAAACCAATCATTTTTTCGAATTTTAGAAAATTTAACGATTTTAGGAAATTTGATAATTTTTGAAAATTTTGCAATTTAGGCGATTCAATAATTTTTGAAAATGTGAAAAAAAAATATTCCGAATTTTGAAGAAATTTTAACACTGAAATTTTTTTTTCAAAAATTGAATTTTCTATTTATTTCTTAAAACAACTTTGAAAAAGTGACATCAACTTTCTGACTTCCCCATATTTTTCCTCTCAGATTCGCCACTGTCAGAACGTGTAGTTGAATTCGGAAGGAAAAATTAAATTCAGAAAATAGAAATTAATTCAGATGATGGAGAAATTGAGTCGAGAAAATACATTTCATAAGTTGAAATTTTATTCAGAAAGAAAAATTCAATTCCAGAATTTTAAACTCAATTTAGAGAGTTGAATTTAATTCCAAAGACAAAGTTGAATTCAGAAAGAGAAATTCATTTCAAAAAATGAGTAATCGAATTGAAAATAATAAAATCCAATTTAAAAAGCTAAATTCAAACGGCATGAAATTGAATTAAAATTGAATTTTGTGCAAGAAATTGAATTCAAAAAGTTGGATTTAATTGAAAAGCTGCAATCGAATACAGGAAGTAAAATTAAATCCCAGAAAATCAGACTACATTTGAAACGTGAAATTGAATCCAGAAAGCAAAATTTTATTCAGAAGGATAAATTCAATTTAAAAAATTAAATTTTATTCAAATGAAGAAATTGAATTTTTTAAATGCTCAAAAGTTGAAATTTAATTTAGAAAGAAATTGAATTGAGAAAATGAAATTCATAATTGAAAAATTGTAATTTAATTCAGGAGTAGAAATCGAATTATTCGGAAAATAAATTTGAATTCAGAATAAGAAGAAAAAATGTAATTTTATACAGAAAGTGAGATTAAGTTTGGATAATTAAATCTAAGTAATCCAAAAAGCCAAATTAAATCTCGGTAACTAATTTGTAAACTAGAATTATGAAATGGAACTCATAGATTAGAATTGAATTCAAAAGGTGAAAGTGAAATTAACTTTGGGAGTAAAATTGAATTCAGAAGTGGGATTTTTATTCGAAAGGTAAGATAGAATTCAGAAACTAAAATTCAATCCCCCCCCCCCAAAAGAAATCAAATCCAGAGAGTTGAATTCAATTTAGAATGAATACCTAGTTGAATTCTAGAGGAGAAATTCAATTCAGATAATTTAATTCAATTCAGAAAGAGAAGTTGAACTAAGAAAATTCCAATTAAAAAGGTTGAAATTTTGAGAACATCTAATTTGCAATTTTTTCCAGCTTTTATTTTTCTCGAATAAGTAATTTAATTTTTTTTTTGTTGATTTTTTGAATTTCAAATTTTTTCTTTTTTTAGACTACTAATAACATTTTTTATATCAATTTTCTGATTTTCTTCAGTTTTTTATTTTTATTTTTTTAGTTTTAAAAATAATTATTTTTCAATTTTTTGATTTAAAATTTTATGATTTTTAATCTTTTTACGGATGTTTCTTATTTTTTCAATTTTTGTATATTTTCTTGTTCACTAATTTAAAAAAAAAATAATAATTTCCTTAATCCACAAAAAAAGAAAAATCAGACTTTACAGCAATAATAATCTGATTACTTTTCTAAAAACCAAAAACCCATAAAATATAATTTACCTAATACAAAAAAACAAACAAACAAACAAACAAACAAAACGGTGAATTATTTTTTCAACTATGTACTTTACTTTTGCTTTATGTCATCTTGTTATTTATTTTCAACTTTATTTTTTCCTCACGTTGATTATTTTTGTTTAAACGGTTTATTAAGTACCTACTTTCTACTTTATTTTTGCCTGCTGTTATTTGTATTTTAATTTACTTTTTACTCGTTGAACTTTCTCATTAGTTATGTTTCTTGTATTTGTTGTTTAGTACGAGTCTGACGTCTTTAAATAAGTAGGTACATCTACATTTCAACTCTCAATTTAGTTCACGTAAGAGTACAAAGTAAATCTGAGAGACGAAATGAACGAGGAGAGATTATTTGAAGAGAATAAAACTACCATGAAACAGATGTCATAAATCAAAGGCAAGAGGTGACATACGGCAATTTTTATCTGCTGCACGACATAAAATAATGCAGACGTAATCTTTTAAAATAACTAGAACAGAATTTCTCCTTACATACGCTATTTTTTATAATAAGGTACATAAACGCGCTAGCGCGCAGGCTAAGGGATTTAAATTCGGCTGACATACTTGTACCCGCGATGCCCTGTACAATTTTAAATTTCCAAGTACATAAAAATACCCTCGCCCAGTCCGCCGAATTGTACCCGAGAGACTGGAGAAAGCTAAGCATAAACGAGCCTCGACATAAGTTACATAATAAATTTTAAGTTGTCATTTTTAAGGGATTAAGTACTTTACAAAAGTTTTTGCTGTTGCGAAATTACTCGTCGACTTATTCCGCATCGTGTGGAAGCACGAAGGCGGTAATAGCTCCATCGTATGGTGTAATTTGTGTTTGAATTTTTGATTTCGTTATGTACATAGTTTAATCATTATACGAGACGCGAGCGTGAGAATTTGCGAGCGAAGAGTACCACTATTTTGCCGGAACTTTCCTCCGTTCTGCTCCTGCCCGGTTTACTCATCCTTGTGCAGTAATACACGAGAAGAATCTCTTACTAGTATTATCATGTTTTGATTACTAATGAACACCAGCATCCGGCAGTAATGCGTGCTTTGATCCGTACTCGGGTAATAAATTTATTCCCTCAAGACTTGTACGATATCTACTCGATGGTTCTAGCAGAATTACCAAAACGTTTAGATTCCGAGAATTTTTCCTCCCAGTAGATACCTGGATATTTAATGGCTGCTAAGTTACACGCTAAGAGGATTTCGGTGCGAGAGAGAAGCATCGTGAAAAAGATTTAGAATTTGTCTTATCGATGCCTTGGATTCCAGAGCTCGATATTTTTTTTTCTTCGTAGTGGATCGTGGACGATCTTCGCTTATGTCGTAAAATTCATCTCTGGCTAAAGATTGGAAAATCTGCATAAATCTGTTACTCGAATAGTAACAATTAAATTTCAACAGAGATATAAAATAAATATACAGCCAATTTTTAGATAGATCACCTCGATTAGGTGTCATTTTCAACACTAGTGTTGGAAAAAATACATACAGAGTGATGCAAGTAACATTGCATCCCTTTCAAGATGAGATTATGCAACTTATATCACATCTTTGCTGGAATGTTCGCATTCTTAAGTAAAACGAGGGTGTTCGTTGGTCAACGTAGGGACAATTATACACCTTATTACGTACTCGAGCGTTGCAAATTGCAAAACGAATGTATTCAAGTAGTAAGAAAGTTACGCCTGAAAAATGAAACTATGCAACATATCATCCTTGCGGGCACGGAAGTTTGCATAATGCTCGTTTGTAGGCGACCATAAGCTAAAACTTTGAGAGTATTCGAATATCTCTTGTTCAGGGGAGCGTTATGCAATGTATTATGTATTCGCGTGGCGTGCCGCTTGAATTGCATACTCTTGTGCGTTGTGTGTGTGTGTTTTCACCCGATTCTCTGGTTTTGTGGTCTTGAAGGAATTGAAATTTGAGTTTCGTTGAATCATAAATGTCAATTTCACTTGAAAAAATTTCCTGGTAAAAATTGGAAAAGCTAAAACGAGATATTGAATTTCAAGATCTGAATTGAATTTCACTTTCTGAATTCTTCGATGTTAACTTCTAAATTGGATTTCATCTTCAGAATTGAATTTCAATTTCCAAGTAAATTTCAAATTCCGATTTAAAATTTATTATTTTTTAAATTCAACTTTTGGATTCAAATTATATTTTCGGATTTCAATTTTAGTTTCTGGGATTGAATTTTGATTTTTGGATGAAATTTCAACTTTTGAAATGAATTTTTAATTATGAATTGAATTTCCCTTTCCGAATTCAATTTCAATTCTTCGAAATTAAATTTTTCTTTCTGGATTCATTTTAAATTCTGGAATTTAATTTCTTCTACGGGAACAATTTCACCTTCTGAACTCAATTTTACTCCCCAAGTTCAATTTTAGTTTTTGAGATTGAATTTCACTTCCCAGATTCAATAAATTTATGTTGAGAAAATTGTCACTTTCAAGAATTGTTAATGTGTGAGAAATTGACGAAATTAATTTCTAATAAATCATCAAAATCAATTTTGATAAAATTGAAATTTGTAAGAATTTGTTAATTTGTGAAAGATTTAAGGAATTGATTTTCAAAAATTTATCAAAATTAATTTTGAGAAAATTGAATCTTAAAAAATTGTTAATTTGTAAGAAATTGACGACATTGGGTACCTAATTTATGAAAGATTTTTAAAGTTGATTTTGAAAGAATTAACTGTTGCATAGTTTTCTCTTAAAAAAAATATAAGTTTCATTTTGAAATAATTATAATTTTTTCATAGAAAATGTTTTTTTGAATCTTAGTTTGAAAAAATTAATTTTTCGAGAAGAAAAACTTGATTTTTTTGAAGAATTGATTTCTTTTTAAACCTAAATTTCTTGAAAAAATTCACAATTTTGAGAAAAATGCTAAATTTTTTGAAAAAATAAATCTCAGTTTAAAAAAAAAATATATTAATTTATAAAAAGACTCACAAATATATCTCAAATTTTTTGAACGAAAGAAATCTTGAATTTTTGATAGAAAAATTTCATTTTTAAAAATATTTGAATTTTTCGAAAAATTAATTTTTTTTTAAACTCAATTTCTTGAAAAAATTCAGTTTTTTTGAAAAAAAGTCACAATTTGAG
>FIZV01049778.1:0-13286 GCA_900050545.1 Trionymus perrisii | reverse complement strand
GCATAGAAGAGGTTATAAAAAGGTACATATCAAAATTTCACAACATTTTGTTGAAGATTCGCCGAGAAATCGCGGATCTAAAATTGTTGAAATTCGTGTACTGATAAGAAACGAGAGCATACCCTTAAAGGACGAGAAAATAATTATTATGATGAAGAAAGATTATCATACTTACCTGTTACCTATTCTACAAGAATTCCAGTAATATTGCACCATAAATGACAAAAATCAGCAAGGAACCTAACATTATGGGCCAAATAACTCGAGTGATATGACCAATTCCGGTCTCTTTTTCACCTTCGTATTCTGAAATATATTTCAATAGTAGGTTCTTACTCATATCAAAGTGTGTCAAGTATAATTAGCTGATTTATAATTTTAAAGGAAGTAAAGTTACTTAGTTTTCTAAGTCAGATACTAAGATAATCAAAATTTAAATTTACTTACCTGCCCATTTAGGGCGTAAAATAATGGAACCGTTTAACTCCACCGCATCGAAATCTTCTTGTTGGGAAACGTATCCTGGAATATTTTAGATTCAGTAGGTAATTGATTTAAGCTTTCCTAGCAATCATTATCAAATACCTAAAAATAATTTAATATCGAACCTGGATCAGTGCTGGCGGTTGCTTCCAGCCAATGAGAAATTCTGGAAATGTTGACGATGCATCTTTTAGTGCTGGGTTCCCAATCATGAAATCTGAGGAGAGTGAATAAAAAATATTATTTCGTGTGGGTACTTAATTATCCTATAGTCGTTGATTTCATTTTCTCCAGGATTTAACCTCATCACATCGTAATCACTTACTTACTTAGCACATTTACATAATTCTTTCAAACAGATCATACGAAAGTCATAACAGTCGTACGATGTGTTACATTTCAATAATAATGCATCTATTGCACTCGTGGGTGTTTCTGTAAACACAGGTAATGTTTTGAAAAAATAAAAATTACTATCCATACTTTTTTACATCAACACAATTTTACTGTATATAGAAGGCCTTTAGCTATTTATGGATTCTACCTTTAGTCCAAGAGCCAAGCCTACTTGAAATGTATTGGGAGAGTTGAAATTTGGGACCATCTCTAAAAGTTAGTATATATTGTATGCCTATTTCCAAAAACACCAATGGCAGATCCGCCGCTGCTGCTTTCAAGCACAGCGAAAGCTCGAAAGTTCAAAAATTGGTGAACTTTCACCCGGAAGGGTTGATGGTTCAAAATGGTGCCCATTTATAGGATTTTTCACGCTAAATCCGAATATAATAGGTCTGCCGACCCCTAAGTGCCGCCAAGGGGGTGCCGGAGGCCTTCAAAAGAGGAAAAATACCAAAAATATGTGCTTTTTCAACATATTTAAGGAAAAGTGACCTATAATTGGATCGAAAGCTTTCAAAATTATTCTAAAAGGGTGTTCTGGAGTAATTATTGTTTCAAGAATTCAAATATAGCCCAATTGTTCAAAAAGGGGGCGAAGGGTTAGGGGAGAAATCTATTAAAATCGTCAATTTTAGCGTGTGATATGTCAAAATGCATGCTTTCGGTACCGTGGAGTGCGAATATGGTATTATTTTCCACATTTGAGGGCGCGAGAAGTGATTACATGAAGATGAAGATGGAAAAAAGGTGATTCACAATTTGTTTCTTTACATAAGCTAGGTACAAATAACAAAAAATAAGGTTGTCGAATTAGACAGTCACACTTTGAAAAACAACTTTTTTGCATTTTCATTTTTATGTCACCACCCACTGCACCCTCAAAACCATATTCGCCCAAATTTCAACCCTCCCTGTACATTTCAAGTAGGTTCAGCTCTTGGACTATTATGTAAGTTTCTTTTTATGAAGTTCTCTTCTTTTATCTCATTCGTGTTTTACTAATAACAAGTTGTAGTGCTGTAGTGGATTGAAAAATTTAAAACTAATCGTGAATTAAAAGATTTTTGTGGAAAATAAAAATGGATTCCGTGAATTAAAAGGTTTTTGTGAAAAATGAAACTGGACTACGTGAATTAAAAGGTATTGTTGGAAAATAAAAATTGATAACGTTCCACAAAACTGTTCGCGTGCTAGTTACAAAATTTGAAGATATGGAACTTCCATACTTTTTGGAGGTTCAATATTTGTGGAGTTTGTGGAGGTCGCCCGAATACACCTATAGTTAATACTTGAGGAAGAGAATAGGGGTGAAGCGAACGATGGAGAGAGGGGGACTATCTCCCCTGGCGTTTTGGATTTGGCAACAGTTGGCAATTTAAAGTAACAATAAAAATTTAAAAATCAAATCAGTTTTAAAGTTGGACCAAATTTTCAAAATTGATAATTTTTCAATTTTTAAATTTAAAATTTGATAGAAATTCAGTAGGTAGTCAAGAAAACTTTAAATCTGTTTAAAGTAAGAATTTGGTTAATTTTTTCGAAATTATGCAGATGAATTTTTAAAGTTTGAGTGATGATATATTTTTACAATTTTTGAAATTTAGCATTTTACTTATGTATTTTATAAATTTTGTAAAAATTCAAAACTTAGTAAATTTTGAAGTTTTATTATCACCAGTCAACTTTTAAAATTTTGTAACTGAACAATTTTTTTAAGATGATGCATTTTTTGAAATTTTAGATATTTTCAACAATATTTTGATGAAAATTTTAGAATTTAGTGGTAGGTATTCAAAAATTGAACTAATTTGAATTTTTTTGAATTTTGTAGTATAACTTTAAATTTATGAGAAAATTCGAAATTTGTCACCTTTAAAATTTTAATTTATCTTCAAAGTTGAATTTTGGTAAGAATTCAAAATTTGATAAAGATTGAAGTTTTTAAATAATTTCTAAATTTCATTAAATTTTCAAAGTTTAATAAGTTATTTTCATTTTAAAAATGTAGTATATTTGTTTGATAAAAATTCGTAATTTGGTCTTTTTCATAAGCCTGTTCAAAATTTGTAAGATGTCCTGAATTTGATAAATACTTGAAATTTGGGTATTTTTAAATTTATTAAATCTTCAACATGGTATTTTTTATAAAAGTACCTAGACCAAGGTTAACAACATTTTAAAAATTGAAAAAACTAATCTAACTTCAAAAATATGTTAAAATTCAAAATTTGCAAAAATTCAAAGATTTAATAAATTTAGAGATCACCATTTAAAGTAGGAACTGTACGTAATTTATAAAATGTTTGAAATTCTTAAAATTTTGAATTTTGAACAAATTTTGATGACTTATCAAACATGAAACATTGGCCATTTCAAATTTTTTGAAAATTCAGCTGAATTTTAACTATTGATTAACGATTTATTGAAATGTTTAAAATGAAGAAATTTAGAGATTTCGTCAAACTTGAATAACTTAAACTTGCAAAAATTTATCAAACCCTGAGAATTTATTGAATTTTGAAAATTTCCTAATTTTTTAATTTTTACCGATTTTTTTTCAAAAGATTCCTTGAAATTTCAGAATTTCGGAATTTTTAAACATTAATCCAACTTGAAAAATTTGTTTATTAAAATTTGAAATTTGACAAATTTTGAATTCTAACTAATTTTTAATAATATAAAAAAAAATTGTGAAATTTTATGAAACTTTAATACTTATCAATTCAATTTTAAGAACCACCAATTTTCAAACTTTTCATCAAATGTTGGAAATTTTTCAAGTTTTGAACTTTTGTCAGATTTTAAAAATCCATCGGACTTCACAAATTGTCTTTTTAAAAATTTTTGAAAATGTAGTTAAATTTTTAGAGCTTTGTTAGAAAATTTATGATTTTGTAGTAGGAATTTTCAAAATCTCTTTCCCCTGGTAAAATAAGGTATTTTTCCCAATTCTGGCATCACTTTGATAAAATTTTATCCGAGTATTTCATTTACAAATAGCTTAATTGAGCGCTTTTCTGCTTGAAAATATTCTCTACCTTGGCTGAATGTGAATGGCCTAGTTTACGAATTGCTCGGTCTACATTCGTCGTCGAGATAGATACAATGAGGAAGAAAGGAGCATAGCAGACCCTTGTTGATAGTGTTGAATTATCGTATACGCGCACTAGGGCGAATACATGTATATGTAGGTTGCGGTAGCGAGAGAAAGAACTGACGAGCGTAGTAATTAATCCTAATCTACAAAGGAAACACTTTCGTTGTCTTCATCGTCACAACGAGAAGAAGGGAAAACGTTAACCGAATTCTAAATTCGCTGGCAAAATGGCATCGGCAATGCCGGGGCATTACAAATCGCTTGTAAATTAATATCTGTGTGGAACGTTATCAGTATAAGTGTATGAGAGGATATATGCGATAGGATGAGGTGAGATGAGGTGACGGTGTAACTATGTATATATGTGTATATGGCTTTGCTTATGTACAGTAGGGATAAATATATGTCGTCGAGCTGCGAATTTCGTATAGCTTTTGTCATTTACAAGATAATTAAGAGAGGACGACGATGACGATAAAGCTACACAAGCAGAAAACGGCGAAAGTGCCATTTTGTAGTCGTTGGCAAAAGATAAACTGAAGATTCATTTAACGTTTGCTCTCTTTCTGCGTTTGATGGCAATGGCGAGCGTGGAGTAAGAACAGCGAGATACTCCGGGCATCGTGTAAGAGAGCGAAAGAGAGAAGTTACTAATTATGGAAATCATTAATAGAGCGAAACTATAGTGTTGTAAAACTTTCCCCATGCGACCTTTTATATACGTTTTATAATATTCGCTGTCGCGGTGCAGCAGCACATGCCATGCCGTCGTCGTGGCGTAAATAGAGAAATGAAGGAGGTCCTCTATGTTTTATCCGAAATTATGCGATCCTTCGCATCCCCTCTATGCTCTTTGAGCTCGGATTTTAATTACTACATATTATATTTAATGAAAAACTGTTTTTATCTGAATCTAAACTTTGGTGGAAACGCTGGTTGCTTTTTTTTCATTTCACGGTTTCTCTCCATATTCGAAGCGTTTCTTGTTTTAAATTATTTAAAAAGCTCGAAATAGAATTTCAGCTAAACTCCGGTGGCGCGGCGCATTCTGTGTCTATGTTGCTCGCCTCTGGTTGCGGCCAACACCCGGGTTCGTGTCCGCACTCGCTCATTTTGCTTTATGAATTATAAGAACTTTGAGCGCAAGTCTCGCCTCCGAATATTTCCTTCGCAAAGAAATGTAAAACATTGCAAAATATGAAATATTAATAAGAATACATTTCCGTTGCGGTATTATTTCCAAAGCTAAGGTATTCCCTTTATTTGTATTTCCATTATGCTAGCGTCATCCTTCAAGCCCTTGCTCAACCTCCGATTGCCTACTCTCTTTTATTCAGTGGGCGAACGAATTTCACCAGCTCTACCGAATAATTTTAGTAAAACCGCCAGAAATTTCCAGTGGAGGTTCGAGTTAGAAGAAGGGTTTGAGTAAATATTTCATTTTGATGTGAATGTATCCCTACGTTGAAGTACGCGTAGATAACTTCGTCCTTTTTTTTGTGACTTTGGATTAATTTTCTAAAGAAGAGGTGGAATGTTTGATGATGACCATAGCTCAAATATTTTCTGGTGCGACTTCTTTTCAAGAGGATTGAGGGATTGATTGTAAAAATGCATTCGTTGTCAAATATACAATTTTACTCGTACAGTAGAATAAAAAAATGTAGCTACTCAAAAAATTAAAAAAAAATTATCAAATTTTTCAAAATTCTTTAGTTCAAAAAAGATATTTATTTTACCTACACAAATTACGTAATTTTCTAAAATTTTCGAATTTTTGAAAGTCGTACAATTTAAAAAAAAATGT
This sequence comes from Trionymus perrisii, assembly GCA_900050545.1. NCBI lineage: Eukaryota > Metazoa > Arthropoda > Insecta > Hemiptera > Pseudococcidae > Trionymus > Trionymus perrisii. The sequence goes on along the minus strand of FIZV01049778.1, from coordinate 7,500 downwards.
AAATTTCCCAAAAACTGAAAAAAATTCAGGGATCATAAAAATCACTGAATTTTTTAAGATTTTCTAATTGCCAAAAATTATTCATTTTACAAAAATTACGGAATTTTCAGAAATAATCATTTTTTCAAAAATTGACAAATTTTCAATGATTGAATTTTTAAAAATCTTTAAACTTCAAAAAATTGTCAGTTTTTCAAAAACTTGAAAATTTTCAAAAATTATTGGATAATTAAGTTTTTAAAAATTGCAATATTCTTCAAAATTTCTGAATTTTTAAAAATTATTAATTTTTAATGATCGAATAATTTTACAAAATTGTCAAATTTTCAGTACCTACCTAATTCATGAATTTTCACTTTTTTAGGAATATTGAAAAAATCATCCTCCCTCGCCCGCATACCTTCAAAATATGTCAAAAGAAAGAAAAGTAGAGTCCGAATAAAACCACATGTAAAAAATGCACATCGAAAAAGAATTTTTTTTTTCACTCTGATTAAAACGTTTTTTTAAAAATTCGAATCAATTTTTTATTTCAATTTCCAATTTTTAAATTGTTTCAAAGTTCAAATTTTCAACATTTTTCTAAACATTTCTGTTCATATTAATTAAAATGAATCACAAACAAAAATTGAAAATTTAACCCATGGAACATGAAAATCTGAATCGATGCAGAAAATAATTTCGAGATGCTCCATAATTTTTGAAGACCACTTTTACAAGGTTTTCAAATATTTATTTTTTATAATCACTTCATAAAAATAGCCCGTATAGCTGCCCCTGTCCACCTACCAAACATTCCACACAAAATTCTATATCCAGCGCCGCAAAGTGCAACTTTCTACTTATCATGGTAATGGATTGACGAAAGGTAAAAAATCTTTGGCGAAATCAAAAACGATTTTTTTTTCAAAGTTCATGACTTTTTCCCTGCAATTCGAAAGGTAGGCAAACATGTGTACTTGTGCTCAGGATGGGTTGCCTACTTACTGGGTTAAAGGAGTGACATCAGTTATGAAACACCCTGTATACATGATTCAAGATCTGACGTAACGGAAATTGTCAAATTTGGCCTGTGGGGGGTCGAGAAACATGAAAAAAGTGGTGCTTAGCTAAAAAAAAAAATTATCGAGATTATCGTAAATTCGCAATAGCCGAATATTTATTAAAAAATTCGTCTAAAAAAATATATACTTAGCTCAACACTACATCTTGCTGAAGTTAATTTCACATTTCATGATTCTTCATATTGACGTAATGTTGATAAAAATATGATTGAGTGGGTAATTCATTTCATTTCACATTCGCCATTTTCTCGAAATGATGAAATACAATGAAACTCGAATGCCCTCGTCGACACGATGTTCGCGTGATAATGGTATCTGCGTCGCAAAATAAAGCCACCACCGCACTGCGTGATGGGGAAAAAAAGTCGAATAAAAGAGTGTGGAAAATAAAGCGAGAAATCTCGAAAAAACGAGAAGGAGGAAAATGAAGTATGTAAAAATACGTATGTACCGCGAAAGAGAAAAGACGGGCGGTAATTCGGCTTTTAGCGGGATTAAAAATTTCAATTTTTTTATACCATCGTGGCGTAATAAATACGCTAACGAGGTGTAAACGTACGTTATATAAATAATACTTCGGTATGCGTGATGTATCGCACCTTTTTTTTTGTTCTCCACCTCACTACTTTGGATATACTTTTTTAAAAGTTCAACTCCATCGCTAATCTCGTCCAGTTTTTCGAAATTCACGAACATGGGAAGAATGTCAGGGTCGAGGGGGCAGAAAAGTTAGCAGGATTTTATATGCTCGTATACGAAGCATCACCTATACCAGTACCGGGTACATTATGATATGAAGATGAGTGACAGCGTGTGAGAGGGTAATGGGGATCGATGAAGGGTGAAGGGTGAGAAGTACCACTTATATGTATTTTAATCTTACCCCATGGCTTTAACGTGGAGTACCAAAAACATTGCGGCACGTTATTGCAAACAGTGTTATCACCTTCGGCGAAGAAAAATATTCTCAGCTTAGTCAAATTGTTGGCGTTGCTGACTTCGCTGTTGCTGTTGCTGTTGTTGACGTTGTTGTTATACGTAGTCGTTGTCGGATTAGTTTGCGAACATTGGTAGGAGACGCATGTGTGCGGAGTTACGTAATTACTTCCGCTTAAAATTAGTACCTCCAACTTTGGACAGAATCGTGTTATAACGTGTGTATCTACTTCGTCTATTACCTTTTTCAAATGTGCAAAAACATACTTTATTAAATTTACTAAAAGTACGTTTCGTGTAATTGAAGAGTACTAGATTAAAACAGCTATGCACAATAACGTAACTGGAGCAACTCTCTATGATCGTCTGTATGATACGTAAGAGAGAAGGAGGCTATACTTAAATGGACACAGGGGGAGAAGTACATGTACAACCACGTACCTTCATTATGTATAGATGTAACGATAGGTAGGTACATGGTATACATGTACGAGCAATAGTATACACTTTGGACGCACGTAACGTTAATTTTCATCGCACCATTTCCCCTCCTTCCCTCTCGAACTCGAGCATATTTGTGCGAAATGGCGAACAGAAGGGTAAGATGTTTCGAACCAACAAAGAAGTTTTTATCATGGTAATAAGTTTATTATTTTTTTTTATATCCTATTGTGATTGCGTTTATCTGTTTAGTAAACGTGTATTGGATACAGCATAGCGAGGGAAAAAACTTAAGCTCGAGTTCGTGACAAATTTTCGAAAAATAGTTTCACATTAGAACCTAGATATGAACAATTCAAGTTTAAAGTTTGCCCTTTGTAAATACCTGGCTGGACGAAAAAGAAAGCACGGTTGCCTGGTATTATCGAAATAAAATTAAGTAATCTCGGTGTTTTTATTTCAGTCTTTTTTTCTTTTTTTGGGAAAATGTTGAATGCTTACCTGGCCGAGCCTATTGGGAAATTAGTGGGTATGTTTGAACATAGGAATCGTAGACCATTGATATTGCAGTACGTTAGTGAACCTATTTCGTAATGACAAATTGGATACCTGTTCCGTATTTTAGTAGAAGGGTCGTAAGCACCGGTCTCGGCTTATCGCAAAGTGAAAAGTTTTCGAAATCACATCGGGGTCGAAGTTTTTGGTTGGCGGTAAAACTGAAGGTGGCTAGAACGTATCTAGTTTACCACTAGAATGCCCTATGCGATTTGGAAATTTCTAGCTTCACAGAGGAAGAAAAAGAACCAGAGTTGGATAGAATTTCAGCTATTAGTAAATTGGACATGGATGATTATTTAATCATTAATGATTATTTCTTGTGCTGTTTTGGTCGACTTGGGAAATTACGTCGTCGTTGTATTTCAATTAAGGAAATCTGCGGTGAGATTCTCGTCGCTTCGTATAATCCGGAAGTTTTTGGTGGAGTTTGGGGATGTCGATGATAAGATTTTTAGGCGAAGTGACCTCGCAAAGTTGGTTTTTTAAAGTTTATTTTGGGCATAGTGAGAGTGTGTGATTTGTGATACAGTTAATTTACAAGGATCGATCAGCCTCTTTAAATAGTAAAGAGAATAATTGACTAGAATGCCATCTTCATGAATAAATTTTTAAAATATAAAAACTTCTAAAAGGTTGGGAAATCATGAAAAATCAAAAAAATTTTAGAAAACATGTAATTCAAGTCGTAAAAATTGATAAATTTTGAGAAGTGAATAATTATGAATAATTGAAATGTTCAGGATTTTTCTTATACATAATTTTTTAAGCTGAAAATACTTGAATGGTGAAAGGGCCAATAAAAAAAAAAAGTTTCTCAATTTTCCTGAAATCCTACATATGACTAATATCAAGTTGAAATGTATCCAGACCTCTAGGCGTCTAGACATGAAGTAATTTATGTACCTCAAGTCGCGAGGGAGGATTTTTTGAGTTCCTAAATGTCGTCATTAGTAGTATTATCCATGAAATTGTAAAAAATGGAAAAAATAAACGAATTTTGTCCAAATTTGAGTTAATGGTGTATTGAAGTGTCTTTGTTAATAATTTCAAATATAAAATTTTTCGATTAAAAATTTTTTTAGTGGGGAGAATTTAGTTTTTTGTACTTTTGGCAACATTTTATCACATCAAAAAATTCTGAAAAATTTTTAAGAAATCTAAAATGATCTGAAAAAAATACGTGGTTTTAAGGTTATAAATTCCATCTCTGCGAGTTTTCCACCGATTTTTACCAAATTTGGCACAAAGGTAGGGTTACTTGAGGGGGGAGTGTTGTGAAATTTTTTCAGATTTTTCCGATCACTAAAACGACCTTGAATTCGACCTTGAACGTTTCAAATCGCGCTGGAGGGGGCAGTTTCGGAGCGCCCATGTTGGATTTTTTTTTTGCAATTCCTAGACCCTTCTACACTAGCCAGATTTTTTTCAAATTTTTGCGGTTGGTGGTCCCGACGCCAGCGCATAATAACCGGTTTTTTGACAGTTTTCCCTCTTAAATGAAAAACTTTCATTGTTTCACAGTTGTACGTATTTTAGTCGCTCGTCGCTCCTACCCCAAAAGGACAGCTATGATGAAAAAAATTTTTTGGTCAAGTAATTTGGGGGAGGGAGGGGCCGAAATGCGTGTTTTTTTAATGATTTCGAGAGGGTTAAAGGTATCCTAAATTTTAAAAAAAATTGTACAATTTTTCATAGAGTTATGCCTTTTTAAAAATTTTAAGGTTCCATTATGTGATGAAGAGTCAAAGGTGCAATGGAATTTTTTTTTTAATTCGGGTCGGGGACCATTTAGTTCACTTATTGCACTACAGATATTATGAGAAAAAAATCGAAAAATTCAGAAAAATTATACCTACACTTGAAAAAATTAAGCAGTTTCAGATATATTTTCAAAAAATAGATAAAATTAAAAAGTCATGAAAAATGGGAAATTTTAAAGTGTAATTGAAAAAAATAGTAATTAAACAGTGGATAAAATGTTAACAAAATTGGAAAAAAATTGATAAATAGCCCTACCTACTTGTAATATTAAAAAATCAAAACAGAAAAAAATGAAAAAATGTATTGAAGAAACCGAGAAACCACGAAGAAGTGCGTTTGAGTGTGTTGGAAAATCAAAAATTTTAAATGATCCAAAAATTTGTAAAAATAAAAATAAAATAAAATTATTAAGATTGAAAAATACGAAAATACAATTATTGATAATCATAGTATACAGAAAATTTTGAAAATTTAATTATTGAAAAATCAAAAAAAAAGAAAGTTGAATGTATAAAAAAAAAATGAGAAATCTTTTGACTATCAATATTATAAGTATGAAAAAAATGAAATTGAAAACGAATGAGAAAAAAAGAACTTGTTTACAAAAATTTAAAAGTTATTTTTTAAAAGACAAAATTAAATGAGCTATTTAGTCCAAGTACGAGTATTTAGGTCTTTTACTTATTTATATTAGGAGTAAATAAACCATTTTTATGCGAGATCTCTAATTGGTCACATACCTGCTAGCTTGTAACCATGCCCCTGACATAAATATTTTTTTATTTTCTCAGCTTTTATTATTTTTATTTTTTTGACAATATGTGGTAATGTTGAATTAAAATACTGAAAGGATTGTTTTTTTTCTGTTGCAGGTGAGTCTTAGTGTAGCAGACTATAAAAATTGAAAGATGGCCTATACTTATTGGTTACGAATTTGAGACGTATTGGTACATATCGGATTCACTTGAAGGTCAGGTTATAAAATATTAGAACGTAATTTATTGTGCACGCTGCGTAGGAAAAACTTTGTAACTTTCCACCAAATAAGATACAAGTGGACAATGTATTATCACATACCTTCAACTCCAATGATTTAAGGTAATTTCCATGATATCTGAGTACCGGTTCAATATCGGTAAAATCCATCAGGCTGCGTTCACCATTCGTCACGCAGACCACACTCAAATCCTTGATTTTACGTAGATTTTTCAAAGGCAACATGATATCGTGATGCGTAGAACAATCAAATCGTACTCGAATTGTATTCGCTTCAGGGCATAACTCGGTAGCCAATTGTAAAGCATCCAAAGGTAACATTGGCTGCACTGCCAAAGTACATCTGCCCTGTTCGGAGAAAAAAAAATGTAATTTTGGCATACACTTGATCTAGATAGATAAACAAACAGAACATTGGTTTGAGATACATTGTTGGTGTGTATCCAACACGTGCCTAGGTTGTTACACGTAGGCAAAGGTATCCATTTAATCGGTTGTGGCATTTTATCAGCATGGAGAGGTTTTATCGCGATTTAAGAAACAAACGCTGAGGCAAGGGGTAAGGCAATTTCGTCGGCTAAATTATATCGATGCGAGAAGAGAATCTAAGTAAAAAGCTATTATTATATTTACCGTCGTCATCGTCATTGTCGTAAAGCTCTCTCGGTCGCATTTCAGTCTTTCTTTTACCTCTCGTCGTTGTTTCGTCTGCCTTCTAAGGATTGGGGGAGGGGGAGGGGGTATATAACTATTATAGAAACGGAGGCGAGTAGATAGGTATTTTACATTAAATTGTATACCTCATTTTCTCGCTCGGTCGCGAATAATGGCGCATTCCCTTACCTACAGTCTTGTCTTTAGTTCGAAAGTATATCTTATCTATTTGAAGAATTTTTTTTCGTTCTTTCGTCCCCGACTGCTCAGCTCAAAAAAAATGCAACAAAAAGTACTTATGGATATACCCAAGCGTCGAAATAATTTTACAGGAGATTGCATTAAAGAGACAAAAAGATCTTATTATACGAAGGTACTTCGGTATAAGTGTATAAAGACCGCCGACGAGGACGAGGAGTCACATTAGAGACGGAGGAAAAAGTTTCCATTTATTTCTATGGTATACCAAGTATACTACACATAACGATGCGTAATAATAAGATTATCATCGAAATGGACGACAATATTGTGAGGACTTTAGTTGATGGTGATGGAGTTGGTACGACTGATGGTGCTTTTTTGCATCCGTTCGCGTCGCCAGTTAATTAGCTTGAAGAGCTGATTTCAGCAGTTGAATTTTTATGGCTGGGAGAGTGCGAGCCGTGAGATTCAAAGGGAAGTCGAATTTTGTTCCTTGTGGGATGCGTTCCACGGTATTATGGACTACGAGAGACGGGGAGTGTGGCCAGATCCGAACATTTTCTGTCTGGTGGTCCGGTAGTTTGGAGACTCGATGGGATGTTCTCTTTAATTTTTCTGAATTCAACTTGGTAAATTTTCAGTTCTTTTTTCTCATATTTGAGTTATTTTTTAAATCGGAGTCAAATTTGGATTTTTTCCAGTTTTTAATGAAATTGAAATTTTTTAGTTCTTGTTGATTATTTTGATTTTATTTTTAGTCAATTTTTTCACTTATTTTTTTGTACCTTGGTAAATGGAATATCGACTACTTAGATGCAGGACCTCCTAATCCACCATTTTTGAAAAAGTGAGGTTTTTGCATTTTCTGGTAGTTTAGGTACTTCAGCAA
>FIZV01049770.1:0-12952 GCA_900050545.1 Trionymus perrisii | reverse complement strand
TTGCAGTTTGCTTCACTCTTGTTCTGATACATTACATTGACACATTTTCAAGGGAGGGGGAGGGCGTTTTATGGAGTAAATTGGAAATCACATTTTTGAAGAATTGCACCACTTGTATTGTTTAAAAATTCGAGTGTTGAAATTTCTTTAAAATTCAGAGTATTTTTTTTCACATTCCCAACAATTATTGAATTGCTTCAAATTCTGCAAACGATTTTTCAAAAATGGTTAAATTTATAAAAATTGTCATTTTCTCAAAAACTGACAAAATTTCAAAAAATTATTGAAATGTGAAAAATTGCCGAATTTTTAAAAATCATTAATTTTTAATGAACCAATAATTTTCCAAAATTGTAAATTTTCAAAAAATGCCAAATTTCCCAAAAATTGTTGAATTTTATAAAAAATTTTGATTCAAAAAAATTATCGATTTTTCAAAAATTGTAGAATTTTTGAAAAGTCATCACGTTTTCGAAAATTATTACATTTCTAAAAATTATTAAATTTCAAAAATTGTCAATTTTTAATGATCCAACAATTTTTTGAGACTGTAAATTTTCAAAAAATACCAAATTTCTCAAAATCGTTTTGATAAAATATTGTTGAATTTTAAAAATTCATTTTTTTTTCCAAAAATTAGTAAATTTCTGAAAGTTGATAAATTTTATAAATTGAATTCCAAAATTGTCAAATTTTTAATGATCCAATAATTTTTCGAAATTGTAAATTGTTAATGTAATGTACGATTTTTGAGGGTTAATTTCAGAGTTGGATTAACTTTATAAAAAATCTTCCAATTTTAGAAATCGTGGAATTTTATTATGCTTTGAAAATAACTGAATTCAGGAGATCTATTGAATTAGAAAAATTTACTAAAATTTCAAACATTCGATGGATAAAAAAAAAATTATCAACATTTAAATCTTCAAATTCCAGTTTTTGTTAATAATTTTTTTTTTTCAAATTTTAAAAATTCATCAATTTGAAACTTGATGCAACAAAGTTTTACATTACAGCTAAATTACGAAGATTTAATCAATTTAAAAATGACATGAAACATAAAATTATTACCCATTTAAAATTTTTAAAAATATGAATTTTTGGAAAAAATGATACCAAATTTTAAAAATTGACCTTTGAATTTTTTTAGGAAAATTTAACGGAATTTTAAAGGTTGACTTGTGATCAAAAATTTATTAAAATTAAAAAATTACTAAAAAAAAAAAGGTATTCTGAATTTTAAGAAATTCAAAATTTTATAAATATTAAAAATAATTTATTAAACTTTGAAAATAGATTTAATTTCGAATTTTGATTCTAATATTGTTGACAGTAAATTACGGAAATTTTAAAAATTTATGAAACGTTATAAACAGAAAATTTTTTGTCGAATTTTAAAAATTCATTAAACGTTATAGATACAAATTGACCATTGAATTTTTTTTTTAAAAATTTATTTGAATTTTAAAAGTTGAGGAAGGGGTCAAAATTAACTAAAATTTGAAAATTACCAAATTTTAAAGATATACTAAACTTTCAAAATGTTTCAAATTGTAAAAATTTATTACACATAAAAAATCACCCTATTTCGGAAATTTATTAAAATTATAATTGTTATCGATTTTCAATTTAAAAATGACAAAAATTTCAATTTTTATCAAATGATAAAATTATCTCCTATTTAAATATTTTTCCGAATTTTAAAACTTGATGTAACATGAAAACCAATTTGAATTCAAGACCACCAAAGTTTGAATTGTATTCAAATTACGAAAATTTAATAAAATGTAAAAATTACATAAATATTTACCAATTGTAAAAATTTTTCAAATTTTAAATTTTTGACATAAAAATTTATCAAAATTGACTTCATGTTGAGCTGTTATAATTCAAATGAAAGTTTAAATTAAGAAAAAATTAACAAGTTGGAAAAATTTACAATTTAAAAAATGAGATAATTTTAGCAGGAATAGCAGGATATTTTGTAAAATTTACGAGATCTAAGAGGAAACTAGACATCCTGTTTTTTGAGGGGAATTTTTTTTGTTTCAAAATAATAGAAGAAAATCGTTTTGATGAAATTTTGATTTAAATTAAAGTAAAGAAGTAATTTTATCCAACGAAATCGTGTCATTCAGTTGATTATTTTCAGTAATTCCTTTAAAAAAAAAATATTTGCTGCATTTTAACTCTATACTCGTTTGAATGGTGTTGAAATACACTCTTCGAATACATTACAATTATGTTTGCATTTACTAAATACTTCAGCAAATACCGGCTTGGAAAAAACATTCTAGCTACTTAAAGTGATAATTATTATTCGTATTAGTAATGCTCGACATGATTTTAACATCGGTAATACGAGTAAATTGCTATTTGCAGAAGCATGTAAGTACGTTCCCACCAGAGGAGCACAAGGTAGTGGCCTGATCGAGTATTTTTTTTTTTTTTTTTAATTCAAATTCGTCAAGTGAATATTATCTGTAAGAATGAAATAATATTTTAAAACAATTTACGAAATATACTTTCAAAAGATAAACTTTTAGCAATGAAATATTAAACTTGTGATGAACACGACAACGACGAGGCACCGAAAAAGAGAAACCCACTCGACATGGTTACCATCCTTTTATCCTCTTCTTCTGCACGTGAAACTTGATAATTTTCAAATCAAAAAATAAATATAAATTACGTCTTATTTCATCACATTCGAGTGAATCCAATTACAGAATAATTATAATACTATGTAAATCATGTCTTGTGACAATGTTTCGATTGTTGTGTTATTTGTTTTAATAAATACAAGTAAGTGAGAAATCGATTCATTTTTTAGGTTTAAAAATAATTTAGAAATGGTAAAAGTTTGTATTTTGGGATTTTTTTTTCTTTTTTTTTTGATAAATCTGAAATCATTGAAAAATCACAATGCAGTTCGATGTACTCCTACTACACCTTCAAGCAAGTTGATAATATACGAAGATGCTGAACCATATAAGCCCATACCATCACCTTTGATCGACAAAAAAGAAACTGAATCGCAATATTGGCGAGAGAAAGGCTTCGATGAACTGAATCAAAAGCTATGGAGGAAGACGAACACGAACGTGGCGAAAAATGTAATATTTTTCATGGGAGATGGAATGTCTGTACCTACAATTACTGCAGCTAGGATTTACAAAGGCCAGAAAAATAAACACAATGGAGAAGAGAGTCAGTTATTTTTTGAAAAATTTCCTTACACAGGCTTGTCAAAGGTATAAAAAAAAGTTGACTAAAGAATTATTCACAGAAAGCAATTTGAATAACTTAATTCAAAAAATCAAAATATTGGTCATTTGATCAATGAATTACATTCTCTTCTTTCCAGACTTATTGCGTAGATCGTCAAGTAGCCGACTCTGCCAGCACATCAACAGCATACATGAGCGGAGTAAAAGGGAACTTCATGACGATCGGAGTCAACGGAAACGTAAAAATGGGTGATTGTGAGTCAGCCAAGAAGCCTTCAAATAGGCCATCGTCGATCATAAAATGGGCTCAAGATTCAGGCAAAGCGACAGGAGTCGTAACTAACACTAGGATCACACATGCGTCTCCGGCAGGAGCTTATGCTCACGTACCATACCGGTATATGGAGAGTGATGAGGATATTCGGCGTAAGCAATTGGATCCACATTCATGCAATTTCGATATTGCCAAACAGTTAGTGTACGATGAACCTGGCAAGAATATAAAGGTAACGAACTATAGGTCGAGTAGAACACAACGATGGTAAAAAAAAAAACTCATTCCACTTTCGATCAGGTTTTAATGGGCGGAGGTCGTCGTAACTTCCTACTCCAAAATGGAAACTCATCTTACGGATTAGGCCAACGCCTAGATAAAGATTTAATACAAGAATGGAAAAATGACAAGATACAACGTCGTGCCAATGGAGAATACGTAACCACGGTGAAACAACTACAAACTATAGACGTCAATAAAACAGATTACCTTTTAGGTACCACGTTCTTGAATTAACAAACTTGGATGAACTCGTTGGAAATATTTAATCGCGAATTTAATCCCATCCTAGGTTTATTCGCCCCTGATCACATGAGCTACAATCTAAACCGACCAGACAATGAACCCAGCTTGTCGCAGATGACTGAAACAGCAATAAAAATTCTGCAAAAAGATCCCCAAGGATTTTTCTTATTCGTAGAAGGAGGTCTGATTGATCCAGCTCATCATGAGAATCAAGCCAGACGAGCTTTAGACGAAACTATAGAATTCGACAGAGCTATCGAAGTTGCTGCCAACTTGACCAGTGAAGAAGATACTTTGATCGTTGTAACCGCTGATCATGCTCACGTGATGACCATGAACGGATACCCAGCTAGAGGATACGATATTCTTGGTATTTATGGTAAATCATCCCAAGGGAAACCCTACTCCACTTTAAGTTACACAAATGGACCCGGATACAAAAAAGAAGCAGTTTCTGGAATTCCATACGATTTAGAAAAAGATAATATGAGTAAGTTTTGCAATTTAGAAAAATACTATAGTCGAATAAAAAACTAATCTTTGGTATTAATTAATTTCAAGCCCATCCAAATTATCAATACCCGGCCATGGTACATGTACATTCGGAAACACACGGAGGAGACGACGTAGCTGTATATGCACGAGGTCCTTGGGCTCATTTATTCATCGGAAATTACGAACAAAGTTATATACCGATAGCAGAAGCATACGCTGCCAACATTCCGGTACCTCGCGAGACTTCATCGAAAGATAACACTACTCGGAAGAACTCGTCGATAAAAACCACCGCTAACTTCGTAACGCTTATTTTGGGCACTTGGATAATATTTTATGGAAATAAATTCGTTTTGTTCAAGTATGGTATATCTTAACTAAATGCGCGTGAAAAACGAACCTCGCGAATGGAAATAATAGCGAAACGTACCTTTTATTTATTAATAGATGCTAACTGATCAGGCCAGCTGGTAACATCTACTCCATAAACCTGAAATGTTCACCAATTCGTCAATACAATGCAACAAATTTTTCGAAAAGATGAATAACAAAATATGAACATACTTCGCTGACGAACTGCAATACTTTTTCCTTGCTGACTTCGTGATGAGCTCTTATACCCCAAGTGAACACATTAACCGGTACTTCGTCGTCGTTTTTCGGTTTAGTTGTACCATAGCATAAGTAACGTTGGGTAACGAAAGTCTGGAAAAACAATACGATAAATTTTCTATAATTAATTTCATTTATTTTATTAATAAGAAAGGTGATTACGTTTGTTAGCATTTTCTCAACATCCACGAAATGTTCACTTTCGTACGTAAGTTCATTAATAATCCTCAATTTTCGAAGCAGCGTCTTAACGTCGTCTAGAAATAAATTACACTATTAGCATAAAGTACAAAAGCGTAGAATGATAAAAAATCGTCTCAGACTTAAACTAGATGAGTAAGGATGTGATAATGAAAATAATCACGGATTTCCTCATATTATATTCATTATTTGAATCATCATAGACGAATACGTTGAATATGATATTTGGATATTTCTAATTTCTTACGTTCAGCCGCAGTACCGCCATTCATAAATATATAACACAAAACTGGGAATAAAACAGCTTGTTGTTTTCTAATTTCATCACTCCACCCCAAAGGCGGTTCAGTAGGGACTGCATTTACAAGCATATATTGTCTTACGCTTTCGTCCAATTCGATCAAATCCACTCCATGAACCTGAGAAAACACAAGTGTTTGAGGTTTCATTAACACGCTTCGTACTTGAAGTACGTAAGTGTGACGGTTTGGTTTACCTTTTTCAACGTTTTTTTAGCTTCTTTCATAATGGCGTTGACTGCTTTACCTTTACGACCTAAGTCCGGCAGAACTGCTTTCATCATGTCGGGTTTTTTGATCGTCGAATTTTTATTATGCTGAGTTAAAAGATATAAAACGACCTGTCCAGCGTAGTTATCTACATCGATGTCCTCTGAGTCTGCCATAGCTTCTACGGTGCTAAACTTGAATTGAACTCTGGAGCAACTAATGTAGAGATGAATATACGATAGAACTATGGAAACTGGAAAGTATCTAATGAATATAAAATTTAAAAAGTGAAAATGAAAAACAATTCAAACAACCCAAAATCACCAAAATTCTGAATTTCGACTTTCGTAGAACTTCCAACTTTTTTAGCGGCACAAAATAATAACGACTTTTTTTTGGTTTACAAAAGGTACAACTTCGTTCGCTTCGTTGCTTTGCTAAACCAATCAGAAGCCTGGAAAGTTAGTACGTCACTATAAATTTTCTTCAGTTTACTTTTTAAATTTCATACAACTTTTTTTTGTGGTGAGGCACAGTTTACTTTTAAATTTTTTAACAGAAAGTTGAATGTTGAAGCTTGAAGACTAATTGAAGTTCATATTTTCGTAATCGCAACTTGCAAACACTATATATTTATAGAGACTTCATAAAAACTCACCCGGGATGCACCGAATTTAAAAAAAAAAAAACATTATAAAATAATAATAAATGCAAAATATATTAATAAATCGAGTAAATGAATAATTTTCAACTTCAAAACAACGAAATAATGAAAACTACACACCATCACGATGACAATCGATACGTAATAGTTATAATAAAAATGGTAAAGAAAAGTACAAAAAAATATGAAAAAAATGGATAATAAAACTCAAAAATAAAGAACAATACATTTTTAAGGGGATCAATATTAAATCAACATAAAACATCAATACCGAACACATTTCCAGTAGCTACAGCTATGATATCATCGTTGCACTCCATTGCAACTCGTCTGGGCAAAGATGGAATTGTAACCCATTTATTCAATTTTAAATCGTACTTTTCGTTGGTAACAAAAGGTAGTTGATTCTCAACCGCATATACGAAACCATTACGATGAGTCAGGTTATGATTAGCACGACCTGTTTGCATGGGCTCCACATCGTACAACCAACGTTTGGCAGTGATATCAAAAATATTGAACGTGTTTTGTAAAACACCTTGATGATTTGAACCGGACAAAGCTATTTTTTTATCAAACGCACATACAGCAGCGTTTAGGTGTTTCTCTTGCTCAAACTTAACCAAGCCCAACAACTGAGCGACTGGAGAACGAAAATCTAACGCTGTTAGATATCTATTCGGTTCACCGGGTTTTTCTACTATCAAATATAAGATATTTTCCGAAGAAGTAAGAGAGGAAATATGGTTACCACAGAAGTCAGGGAAAACGTTGAGACCCGGGAAAGAAGAATCCGTTTTTTTATCAGCAAAAATTCCTACATCGCCAGAAAAACTGACGAATTTCGTTTCCCAAGCATTACGTTCGCAATCATAAGCCAACAAACAATTACCATTAGGAAATCCGTGATCTTTCTTCGACACATATATCGTTTTATCCGCTGCAGTCAAATCGAAAGATTTGAAAGAGAACGGTGGTGGTGGTTTTGGCGATATTATTAATTCATCATCGTTTTCGTCATAACAAGATAGACTTAATATATTATTTTTGCCTTTAGATTCTATGCAGTAGATCTTCGATCCAACTTGGCAAACTTTTTTACACTGCGAATCAGTGGCATGAAAAGACGTTAGAACGCACTTATTGAATTCGTCGTTAATTTTCAAAATTCCCCATCCTTTATCACAGGTTTTCATGTCGATACCACTGAAATACAGATTCAAGCTGGCAGTACCCAGGTCGGATTCTTTGATGATTTTGATTGATTTTCCATCCAATGATGCGCCAATTGATACAGAATTCACTATTAAATCTGCCATTACGATCGGTCTTATATTTTTAGTGGTTTTCAGGTCGGCTGCCTCCAACAGTGTTTTAGCATCATTACAATTAGCTTTGGTATCTTTACACCATTGTGATATCAACATAAATACTGCTTCTTCCTCTTCATCACTGATAGAACGACTAGATAAGATCGATCTGAAAATATCAAGTGGGATTTTTTCAAAGCAATCTGTTCGTCCGTAGGTTAAAAGATCATCGGATATAGCTTGGACACATTTATTATATAGTTCCTCTTTTTTGATACTTTGAGCGAATAAACACGTTTCGACTAAGTAGCTGATTTTTGAATTATTCTCAATATAAGTTACACACGCGTTTTTGATTGTCTCCAGTTGCATCATATGACTAGCTTTCAAGATACAATACGCGTTACTTGGAAGCAAAGTAATGTTCGCTGTGTAAATAGCGTTCAGAATTTCTTCAAATGCTTCGCTTTCAACATCACGAATTGGAATAACATCGGAATTACTTTCTTTGAAATTTCCGTTGAACATCGTTCTGAAGTAAGGTGAAGCCGTAGCCAAAACTACTCGATGACACGAAAAGCTTTTACCGTTGACGTCCAAACATACATCACATAAAATGTTCTGCAGTCGCAGCTTGTTCATATTTTGAAAAAAATAGTCTTTATATTTCAGGATCTGTTCTGAAATGGAATAAAGTGAAACAATTTTTAGTAATGATTTTTTTCTGATCGAAGTATCAACAGAAACTGATACATTTAAAATATATATGTACATTGCTTATTAGGTATCACCTGGTAACTATAATAATAATACATTAATGTTATGATTCTTACCAGTCATTTTGAGTGAATGATTGCAAATCTGCGTCTTATCACTCTAATCGATCTTCAATCAATTAAATAAGAATGAAACTAATGAAACGAAATTTGCGAAGCAATTAGAGGAAACAACGTAACTTCGGTGCAACAATTACATATACATTCAAGATGAATAAAAGCGGATTAGAAAACATCGCTATAAACCGATTGATATTTTCTTCCGATAAATCGTAAAAGCGAATACCTAGAATTGGACCACATCACAAAATAAAGTCACGGATAGTTGAAGTTTAGACATGTGCAACACGTTGCAAAAGTTGCAACTTGCATGCAATGCAATCATGCGGTACACTTGGCAACGTTGTCAACACAATCAGCAGCTGATGATAGTTTTTGTTTATTTTCAATTCAAATAAGGAATAACTTCATAATTATTTTTCATCAATTTCAAAGTTCAAACGTATTTTGTTAAATTTGTTTTGCCATGTGGTTCTTTCAAAATTTTTCGTGGTAGTAATACAAGATGTAGAATTTTGTGGTCAATTTGAAATTTGATGTTTTCATCTCATGTATTAAGACAGGACTAAGTTGAGCGATTCTTTATAATTATGTATTCAAGCAGAATGCGAGATGTGCATGTGCGACGGTTACGGTGAATAATGTTTCGTTTTTCACATGTAGTACCTGTTCCTGTTCCTAAGATTCATATCCAAGTACTTTCTAATTCTATTCTATGCATTCTTGTTGTAAATTTTTGTAACTATGTTTGATTTAGTTTGTATTTTTTTCATGTAATGCACTACGGTCAACTCAACAGGGATTTCGCTCAAAATGTTATAATGCGGTTGCAATGTTTGGTTTCAGTTTCCCCATGTGAAATTCCAAAAATTTTGATTCGTAAGTAACAACAAAATTCTTTGTATGTATCCCTGTTAGAAATTTTCAAAAGCATACCGGGTTTAATGTGTTTTTTTTTTATTCTTTATTTCACGTACAGGGTCCAGTCAACGGTAACGTTTTGTTTATTCAAATAGAGTATCAGATGTGCTCCTGTTATGCCGGTTGATTTCGATTTTTACTTGTGAAATCGGCCGTACATTGATACCATAGTTTTTTCAAGTATTTGTACGTTTAATGTATCAGCAGTTAGCGGAGAGTTTTGAATGTTTTTATTTGTAAAAGCAGCGTTATCACACGTCGATAAGTCGTTTCCGGTACGATCGCGTTCTTGAGTCTGTGCTCTGCTGTAATGGGAGGTCAATTTTTCTACATATGTTTTTAGTTATTTTTAATCGCAACAACTAAACATATCGACATGAGATATTATTTCATGCGAGACAAAGTTCGTCAAAATCGTCTTGTCGTCAAACCGGTGAAATCACTGGAACAGCCAGCTGATCGATTCAGATTAGTTTCGATTGGCGTTTTACTCGTTTCATTTTCTTAAACATTAAAAAGAATTAATAATTCGTTAATACACGTAGTTTGGGAAATTGATAAGTCAATTGCATTACGACGTATCTCTAATCACAAGAATAATATACATAGGGATCTAAGATTTCATCTCTTTTTCGTAATTCTTTCTCGATGCGCCCAAAAACTCTTATCCGGAGTTAATGTGAAAATTAATCTATCTTTCAACTCTTATTGGGTACTGGTCAATTTTATTGATGATTTTTCGAATATTGGAATCCTGATGCTATGCTGGGGCATTGGTACGATTTCGGCTTCGTCTAATAATGCAACGTTGACCACAAAAAATCTTTACTCCAACGTCCAGTTAATGCTCTGTAATGTACTAACTCCGAAAGAATCTGACGCCCAGTCGGCATCGCCATACAATGCAACAGGTTCACTTGCTGGGTAATTTTCAAACACTAATTGGATGATCTTTGTTTCTCTAACATATTTCAAGGTTCTAATAGCGTGTTTAAAATGAGAATTGGCGAAACAATGTTGAAATCGAGATAGAGAATAATTGTTGGCGAGGCAATATCCGGCGATGTACGAGTACGATAGTGCTCCTACAGTGGCGTATTTGATAGGGAAGTCATGGAGGTCCGACTTCCCTTGAAATTTTCAAAGAAATTAGATTTTATGAAGTGATAATAATAATAATGAAAAAAATTGAAACCTCGTAAAAGCGGTTCAAAATTCTGCAAAATCTTTAAAAAAAAAATCCGCCACGATTCAGACTTCCATGTTTCATAGGTTGAATTTTCGCATGTAATTAATTTTAATTAATTAGTCATTTATGAAAAGAAATTTTTAGAAAAACTTGGAAAATTTGAACATTTAAATAATTTAAAAATTAGAAATTGAGAGGAAAATTAAATTAGATTAAAAAACAAACTAAAGTGGAAAAAGTTTTTGTTTTTCAATTTGTACCTTTTTTAGGATGTTTTATTATTAGAGTTCTACTAGATGCCCCTTGGCAGATATTTCATAGATAATTGATTGATTTTTATGCTTCCTCTCCGTAGAAATTAGAATGCCCTAAGACACCGTTCGTCCTTTTTTTGAAATATTTTGTAATAAATTGGTGTTTTTATAAAGGTTCATATCTCTATAATTCATTTTGAAGTACTATTCCTAATATTTTGAGACATTGTTCTTTTTCTTCAATTTCGTTCAAATCACGTTTGATTGCTGCTATCATGGTTTCATGGTCTCCGGTGGATATTCAGGATCATTTGTCGTGTCTTGTGAAGGTATTTGAAATTGATTCTGCTGTGAGTTTTACGATGATGTACCTACACAAGAAGCAATGAGTAAATTATGGATTTATTATAATAAAAATGGACAATAGGAATCGGTGATTGTTAAATGGTACCGATTCCATTTTTTTTGATTTTGAGATAATCGAAAAAAACTTTCTCATTTCCATAAAATTACATTCGGGATTACATGAGCGAGGTCACAGGTACCTAACATCACCCTTCAATGATTTTCACCATTGACCCTCCCCTGCTCCCTCCCTCCATGGCCTGAGAGCCTCCCAAAGTTTTGGAATCAGAATGATGCCCTTTTAACACTCAGTGACGTTACCTCATGCTCAAAATGCACAGATTCGATTAATAATTTATACAAAAATACGAAAATTTATTTTTTGAAGATAAAAATGTTTAAAATTAGGATAATGTAATAGGAATACACTTATTATATCGAAAAATTGTTCGAAATTTCGTCGTTGCAACAACACCTTTCCGAAAAACTACAAAATGTCGTTTAAACAAAATAGCATACGAAATTTTATCTACCGTTTCTTTTTTGTATTTTTTTTCCAATAAATAAATAAAAACTAGCATCTCGTTCCAAAACTCGTCAACATTTTGCATACTTTTTTTTAATTTGCAATTTGTAGAGAGTTTGCTATTTTAGAAAAATTAGCAAATTAAAAAAAAATTAGCAAGTATGGAAACATTAGCAATTTTAAAAAATTTGTAATATTTGTTATTTTTACAAAATTAACAACTTTTAAAAATTTAGTACTTTTTAAAAATTCAGTACCTACTTTCGAAAAATTAGGCAGTTTTTGAAAAATTGACAACTTCTAAAAATGTAGCAATTTGGTAAAACTTTGCTACTTTTAAAAAATTGGCATATTCAAAAAATTAACAATTTTAAAAAACTTATCAGCTTTTAAAAGTTTTGTTATTTCTGTAAAATTAGGTATTTTTAAAAATTTGTCAAATTTTGGAAAATTAGCAACTTTTGAAAAATTAGCAATTTTTGAAAATTTATAAATTTTTAAAAGTCAAGTAATTTTTAAAAGTTTAGCAGTTTTTTAAAAAATGACAATTTTTGAAACATTAGCATTTTTAAAGTTTAGCAGTTTTTGAAAACTTGGCAATTTTTGAAACTCTAGCATTTAAAAAAAAATGGCGATGTTTGAAAATTTAACAATTTTTGAAAAAACAATATTTATACCTATCTTCAACAAAAAAACTTTGCAATTACTTCGCTATAAATTTTATCAGCCATGAAAGATATTTTCATCTTCAAATTTAGATTTTTTTAATATATAGATAGAAATTTTTTCGTTTCACGTGTTTTTTACGTTTGAATTTTTCTTTCAACCAGGTACACCTTCTGACATGATTGAAGCCAAAATTGGGGGCTGAGGCCAAAATCGTCCCATATTCGGCTACCCTGTTTTAAAAATATTTGTTTTTCGACAAAATTTTTTAAAAGCTATAAAATTGTACTTCAATACAATTGGAAAGTATCTTAATTTTTGGAGCCAGCATGTAATTTTTAAAAAAAAAATTTGAAGAAGAAAATTTTTTATTTTTTTTTTATTTATTTGTTTTT
>FIZV01049716.1:0-12108 GCA_900050545.1 Trionymus perrisii | reverse complement strand
ATTATTCCGTTTTAGAATGTCTGACAAAATATGGAACAGTCGCCTAATTTTTTTTTCAACTTTAGGCCAGACTTTTAAAAACAAAATTATTTAGAAGTTCTGACTTTCTGATATTTTGTTAGAACTTTTTTCTTTTAAGGATATTTAGGGGAAAAACATATCCATGTTATAATTTTTTGAAAGGTAGTTTGAAGAAATTTAAATTATAATGTGCCTCTAACGCTTTAAGCCCCCCCCCCAAACAAAGTAGGGAGCGAAGCCCCCTACTTTTTTTAACATGGATAATGGATATGTTTTTTTCTATGAGTTTTCGTAAGAGTAATTCTTTGAATTTTTTTTTAAGTAATAAATTTTTCAAAATATATTTTCAAGAGATCTATTTAAATAAAATTATTCGTTAAATAATTCAAAAAGTATGAAAAAAAATCCTATGGCAAAAAATTAATTTTCTGGAAGGGAAAAACCATTTTTTTTTGTAAATTTGTCAGTTTTTGAGAAAAGGGTAATTTTTTAAACATGGTGATTTTTGAAAATTCCGTAATTTTTGTAAAATAGGTAAATAATTTCTGTAAATTAGAGAATTTCAAAAAAATTAGGAATTTTGAGAAATTTGATGATTTTTGAAAATTTTCTACTTTAACTGACATTTTTTTTAAATTTGAAAATTGTGAAAATTTTCATAATTTATGAAAAAAATTTTAGTTCTTGAGAAAATGATAGTTTTTAAAAAATAACGATTTTTGAAAATTCCGAAATTTTTGTAATATAAATAATCTTTATGAATGAGAAATTTTTTAGTTTTCAAGAATATCACAATTTTTAAAAATTTGTCGATTTCTAAAAATTCAAAAATTGTGAAAAATTTTGCGAATTTTAAAAATTTAATAATTTTTGAAAATTTGTCAGTTTTTGAGAAAACGACAATTTTTAGAAATTTTATAAAAATGATGATTTTTAAAAATTCTGTAATTTTTGAAAAATCAATATTTTTTGTGAATTAGAGATTTTAGAAAATTCAACGATTTTGAGAAATATGATAATTTTTGAAATTTTGCAATTTAGGCAATTCAACAGCTAGTTTATGAAAATGTAAAAAAAAAGTTACTTAGTTACTTTAAGTTTTTTTTTTTTTAAATTGTAGTTCTTTAAAAAATTGAATTTTCATTTATTCTACAAAACAGTCCTCTCCCCCTCTTGAATGAGTGACAAGTTATACATTCAAATAATTATCAATATTCTGATTTTTTTCTTTTTTTTTCGTTCGATTCGATTCTCGATAATTTTTTTCCAAACCAATTTTTGAGGGTCAATTTCACTATCAATTTTTGGTAAATTCTGATGATAGATTTTAAATTGGTGGAATTCATTATTAATCGTTGATAATTAACTTTGGAAGCATGTTTTGTTGGATTTTTCATTTTTGAGCAATTCTTGATTTTCAATAATTTTTTGATGATCAACCTGTTACAGTTTTGAATTTAGGGTCGATTTTTGACAAGTATAGGTATTGATTTTTGACAATTTTTGTAAAATTCTTGATGATTATTTTTAGAATAAATTTTTGATCGATTTTGAAATTTATTTCGTTAGGTAGGTATCAGTTTTTAGTTAATTTTTGATAAATATTTTCCCAAATCAATTTTTTGATTAAGAATTTTGTTATCAATTTTTCGTTGATTTTTTTGATTTTGGATAGTTAGGAGTATTATTCAGAATCAATTTTTGGTCGATATTCATGATCGGTTTTTGATCAATTCTTGATGAATGTTTTCCACAACAATATTTTGGCGATCAATTTCGTTATCAATTTTTGGTCAGTTTTTGGTGATTGATTTTAAAAATGCAATTCTGTCGTTTTTTGATCAAACTTGCAATTTTTTCAAAATAAATTTTTGGTCGATTTTGATGATCAGTTTCCTTATCAATTTTTAATCGACTTTTGGTTCGAATTTTCAATTCACGTGGATGCATCTGACAAGGGCAACTATTGTATCACTTGAATAGTGAACCATGAGACTCCTCCTCTCCCCTCTCTCATCAATTTGATTTCATTATGCATCAAGCCCTTTAGTTTCTTGATATCCCGACGGATATGCACACTCGTATAGGATCACCTTACGAAGCATTCGGTATCAACAGACCTGTAGAGAAATTTTTTCAATAGCCTCGAAGTGGAGAGGCGAGAATATACCATATCATCAGCTTCAGCAGCCCAGAGAGTTGACGTATGTGCGCGTGCATTCAACATAAGACACAAGAGGTATACATGCAGTAAAAAATGACAACACGACAGAAGAGTTAGGTATAGCTCGAGAATGGCAGATAGGGAAGTAAGGGGCGATTGCGGTGTTTCAACATTTCCTAGGGTGATTGTCACTCGATTTAAAATGAGAAAAATGAGTAAATGAGTCGGACTCGACGATTTCCAATGTCCTTACTGGTATATGTACACGTACAGAGTCGCAGGGCACGTATGGTATATAAATGTATAATCTATACTCGACGAGTTAAAATATCGTCCGTCGATGAGAAGTAAAAACACGGTATGGGGTCTTGACGGCCTCTCGCTGCGATTATGAAACCAATATTATCCGCCAGCAGCGGTATACCAAAGCGCATAATACACACAAACGCCAGCAACTAACTATTTACCTGTTATAGTCCTATAGTATGTGTGCAGTAGATTAGCTCTGCGAGTCTGTAGCCAGACCTACGTAATCTGTATGTGTATATTTTATAAATGTGCAGATTCGCGCGCGAGAATTATTATTTTTTTAACGGTCTAACGACTCGAGAGGATCGACCGGATCCAGAAGCCACAGTGGCACTGGCACTGCTGTCATAAGACCCATCTTCCGCCATCATCTCGACCGATGTATTCCTTATACTACTTTATTATTAATCCGCCGCAAGTTGTTCTGGGCAGTTGGTCAGTTTTTGTCGAACGAGCAGCAGGTGATTCATTAGAGGACAAGAAGACAATTGAAATGGTCGTTGATGTTGAAAACTTTCAAAATGTAATTAAAATCTTATTAGTGGTCCGGTTTAAAGTAAACTAAACCAGAGATGCGTGGGGAACTAAAAAAATGAGAAATCTGCTCGAAAAATGTATGGTACTTGAAATAATTATACGGTTATTAAAACGCCCGAAGCAAGCAGAAGGGTTAAAACCAACGATCTGGGTAATTAAAGAACATTGTTTCGCGTTGACAATTAACACTACTCCGCGGAGAGATCCGACTCATTATTGAATTGTGAGATCTGTATCTCGTGTGTAAGCATGTAACTGAGTTTCCGGTGCTTTTATCGGGTTAATTTTTCTCTATCTTTCCCGTGACCATTTTAACGTGTAAATAAACACCTTAGGTATATGTAGAGTGCGCCAGGGGGAATATACAATGTACTCGTAGTTACCAAAGAGATCCGTATTCGTGGACTGAGCTCAGCTAAATTAGTTCCCAAATTTTGTAAAATCGGATTAAACAAATTAAAAAAAAATTTCATTCAAAAAATCATACCAGTCAGGTCGAGGATTTTTCAAAAAAAAAAAAAAACGAATGATAATATATCATTGTTCAGTTTTCTCTAGGAAAATTGCCTCTCCCCCCCCCTCAAAAAAACTAATCAAAATCTGCCCACTATACTTCTCAACTGTTATTTTCAACCTCCCACCAATGCTTGTAATAAAGATGAAACAAAACGAGATTACAAAAGCCAACGAAACGAAACGAAACGAAAAAAAAGTCCAATAAACCTCGCGGCAGCTTTTTAGTCGACGTCGCTGCCACCGCTGGTGATCTCCTCACCCTTGCCCATACAAAGGTTACTTTGTTTCGAAGGTTTTCAACTATGCGTACGTAAAACAAAAACATTTTGAATTTCTCTATAATGCGGTGCCTACGTGTAAAAGAAGGAGGGTGGTGGAGGGTGCTCGCATACGACGACGTTGACGACGACGACGACAACAGAGAAAGATAGAGAATGCAAATCCAGCAAAATTTAATGTTTCTTGATCGGTCATGCGGAAACGTAATCATGCAAATGATTACATGTTGCTTGCTGATTACTGCATACCAAAGTGCCCTTTTTTGGCGTATTTTACCCAGATCGTTTCCCATCTGGCTGGTGCCCTCTAAACCCCGAGCTGAGTGAGCATACGGAGGCCTTCAGCGACACATACGCTGCGCTGGTAAAGTTTGCGCACAAGATTCAAAAAAGAAACGAAAACCTAACTGGAAAGTTGGAGAAAAGGGTGAAGGGATCACAGGTCGAAAATTCTATCTCTTTTATAATAGTTTTAATATAATTACAAGGTCGATTGAGGAGCAGCGGGAGCAGCAGCAGGAGGAGGAGACGGTGGCGGTGCAAAAGGATGGTATTTCTCGTCGTATCGCCTGTCACGTGCATGTAAACAAACATGTAACTATTTACGAGCGGTGCATGAGTTAGGAGCATGGTGAGGGGAGGGTGGGTTTCGCTTTTAGCGGAATTCTATAGTCTCATTCATTCAAAGGCGTATGTGTGATTGGGCTGGAGGTACGTACTTGGTAATTTGATATTGTAATTTGTGTGCGGGATTTTTACGAAGGGCAGGAATTTACAGCTAAGCGGGTTCGCATTTGCGGTGATGGAATTTTTTCCTTTGTTTCGACGGTGGAGTTATTAAAAGTTTTATTTGTCGATAATTGAAAGGAATTTCGAGCAGTGTGAGGCAAAAGTTTGGATTTGTGATTGTTGGATCGAATAGGGTGTGCGAAAAATTACGTATATAGGAGATGTTTTTATTTTTTTTAAATTTTCACTGATAAATCAAATTCATTTTGTAGGTACTTGAAATTGTTTTGGGAAAATGTAAGTCAAAAATTATTATAAAAATATAACAAATCAAAAAATTTTAAAAATTAAAATTGATAAAATTTCGAAAATGAGGTAGGCAAATGAAAATAAGAGCAAGTTATTCAAAATTTACATTTTTTTTAAATTTGCTATTTTTGCCAATTTTCAATTTTTTTATTTTTAAATTTCTTGGTAGTTTTTTCAAATTTATAATTTGAAAAAAAATCGAAATTTGTTCATTTTCTTATTTGACAATTTTTCTACTTATCACTTACACATATCAGGTTTTCAATAATTCAATTTTTTTGATTTTTTTAAATTCACCAATTTTTCTCAAACAAAAAAAATGTCGCTTCAAATTTAGGTAATTTTTCGAAGTTCTAAAATTTGTTTGATTTTTAAAAACATTCTAGTTTTCAAATTCGGAATTTCTCCAAAATTTACAATTTTTTTTTCAATTTTGATTTTCAATTTCTGCTTGTTTCGCAAAACTGACGATTCCATTAATTTTAGATGTGCCACTAATTTTAGAAATTTTGTTTGAATTATCAATCAACTGAATTTTTAAATTTCTACAATTCATTTGATTTTCTAATTTTTTTTTTTAATTTTCTAGTTTTTCAAAATTGGCTAGTTTTTGAAAGCAAATATCTCGTATTAAGTATATTTTTTTGATTTACCAATTTTCCTAAAAATTTTAAAGTTTTAATTCTTCAAATTTGCTATTTTCTCGAGTCTGAAAAATTCTTGCTTTTCAAAATTTTCCCAGTTTCAAGTTGAGAATTTTCTTCAATTTTTGAACATTTTCCAGTTTTCAAAGTTCGTAATTTTTCAAAATTTGAGTTTTTTTTATTCTAAAATTTTTCTAGACATTCTAATTTTTCTAAATTGAAAAATTTCCCATTTGAAAAAAAAAGATGTAAATTTGTTCATTTTTTTATTTGCAAATTTTCCTAGTATGTGTAGGTATCTAAAAAAATTGGAAGATTTTCAATTATTCAAATTTACTTAATTTTTTCAAAATTTCAAAGTTTGTAAATTTTTCAAAATTTTCTATAGTTTAAAAATATGTTGATTTTTTTCAATTTCTTTAAAATAAAAAATTTGTTGGTTTTTTGAATTTTTTTTTCCTTCTTTTTTTTATATTTTTGTCAGTTTTGCAAAATTGACGATTTCATTTATTTTTTCTAAATTTTTCCAGTCATTTTAGTTGGACCAATAATTTTTGAAATTTTGTGAAAATCATAAGTGAATTTTTAAATGTGTGTATTTGAATAATTTGATTTTCTCAATTCTTTAGAAGTTGGCTATAGTTTTTCAAAAACTAGCTTTTTAATTTTTCATTATTATTATTTTTTTTTAGATTTACCAATTTTTCCAAAAATTGAAAATTTACAAGTGTTTCAATTTTCAAAGTTTCTAAAAATTTGCTATTTTTCCCATGTTTTGTTTAATTGCCTGTTTATCAAAATTAGATATTTTTTAAACTTTTGAATTTTTTTTAATTTCTAAAGATTTTTTAGTTTTTTTAAATTTGCATTTTTTCGAATTTTTCAATGTTACCCTCGAAGCCAATTTTAAAACTTCTTTAGAATCGTTTTGAAAAAAATTGCTTAATTCATTTTCGAAACACGCGTAACTAGGATTGCCAAATAACCATTTTGGAACCCACTGTTGAAGCTATAATCATTATCTTTCAGAGACAGAATTTTGAAGCAGGTACGCTGTACCCATTAGGACGACGAACGACATGCACACGTTCTCGTCAAAAATCATTTCCTCCATCTGCTCCGTCCATTCTCGGGCATCCTCCGGTAATAATTCGTACCTAGGGCTGGTCAAAAAATACCTTCAATTATGGTCGTAGCAGCAGCAGCAGCAGCAGCCAAACAGCCACGCAGTCGCATTCGCGGTCGGCGACAATTACATTGGTATACTGGATACAGGCGATGAAATGCTGCAGCAGCGCACGCGGATCAGGCCAAAAACACCATTAGCGAATCGTCCATCATCTCGAGTAGAGTGTATTAAAAAGGTATGCTCGTATGGTGTTGTGCTGCGGTATGCTCGTCATTATACGAGTACAAATTACCTACTTTGTACACCAGACGTAAGGTGCAAATTTACAAGAAGCAGATGAGCACTCATCACGTCTTGTTGGTGTGTGTCTCTCTGGTACCGCATATTATCTCGTTATCGCGAGTATATCTACTTCAGAATCTCGTTACAGTACCTACGATTTTATTCAATTAGGTTTTAAAACCTCAAAAAATGAAAGAAAAAAAGAAGCCAAACACCGACATCAACAACCTGGCCAAATCATGCGCCTGCGTCTGCCGCCGCACGCCTTATAATCGATTCTCATCAGCGTACAACTGGTTGGAAAATATATTACTCAGATGAAATAGCCAAGTAACATCCCATTCCTTCCGGACGCCGAGCACAGCCGCAGACTCTCGAGCTCGTTTGTCATTCCTTAAAGCGTATACATACAAATGGAGGAACCAAAAAGCCAAATACAAATAAATAATATATCGCCGTACGTTTATGTATACATAAAAGATGGCTATTTGTTGTGGGAAATATACATACGTGTATTTAAAATACACACACATACATACTCGAACTCGGCAAGCACGTAAGGAAAATAAAAAAAAAAAAAGAATTGGAAAAAAAAATGACTGGAGAAAATTAATTAACTCGATGCTGCCGAGAAGGAGAAATCTGGTCGTCGTGGTCGTAGTGGTCGTTGCCCAGTTCACAGAATATAGCCAAAATGTATCCAACTATCCACACAACACATTGTACAATAATTTCCTCTCTAAAAAGTACATAATATGAATGAAGCATATGAGAGAAGAGGCATCTACAAGTACTGCTGTTGTTGTTGTTGTTGATCTGTTGGGCGCGCGAAGCGGACGTACAGCGCACTAGTTGGCTAATGGAATTCCAACAGTGAATTGCCTCCGGTTCGGCAGCCATCTACTCTGCATATACCGAGAGTACCACCTCACTCTGTCTCTTTCTGGGCTGCCTTCGCTGCCGCTGACGTTTGACACTATTTGTCATAGTCATATAGTTAATTACTCGCGGTTGTTGTTGGCCGCCCTTATGGATCGTACAGCGTACCTCCACCTCCGACTGCTTTCTTGTATTCTGTACGTAGAATACTGACGTTAGTGACGTTGGTTTGGCTGCTGCGGTGGTGGCGGAGTCGACAAGCCTTCTATAGACCTTCTCCTTATTTAGAGTTCAGTGACAAAATTACCTTCGAATATGAAGAAGGCCTTAAGGTACACCGGGTACTCAGCCAATATACATTTATTCGGTCCGAGAGACGAGATTTTTTCTACTCTAGGTGCCTCGCGTATGTTTGTCTAACCGTATAATTATCGGAATGAAAGATGACTTTCGGTCAACGATTCTTTTTGTGGTTTGCCCTTTCCTCCCCACACAAGGTCTATGTGTTGCTTGTATGTTACCGCGACTTGTTTTATGTCTTTTACCGGTGGTCATGGGTTTGTTTGATTTTGTGCAGCGAAAAGCAGTAGTCTTGAATGTATGTAAGGCGCGTTCTTCCTATTATTGAATGAAAATATCAATTTTTTACAGCTTCGTTCGATAGGTTCACCATATTGGTTGGTGAATTATTCTTTTTTGATGAATCGAGATTTTGTTGACTTGATCATTGCTTTGAACATTGGCAAAAGTAGAAAAAAACAAAAAAATTACAATTTTGTAATATGAGTAAAAAAAACTTTAAAAAACAGGAAAATTACAATTCAGAAAAATAAAGAAGGTTAACAAATTGAGGACAATAAATTAGGAAATTTTTTAAAAAATCAAAAAAATCAGAAAAATTTAAAAACTATAGGTAGCAAAATTTTAAAAATTGTAAAACTTTAAAAAATTGATTTTTTTTTTTGAAAAAAATTGAAAAATGAATCCAGTAAATTTTGGAGAAATTGTCAACTTTCTATACTGTTTTTTTTTCAACTCCTATAAATTACAAAAATTTTACAAGGTGGTTAATTTTTAGAAAATTTAAAATATTTAAAAAGTAGGTATGTTATAGTTTGAAGGAAAATTGGCTTCTCTAAAAAAAAAAGGAATTTCGAAAAAAAAATTGTCAATTTTGAGAATGTTGCAAAAGTTTTATTTTAAAATTTATTTTAAAAATTGTAAATTGAAAAAAAATATATAAATTTTGAACAACTTGAAGGCTGTAAAAACTAGAAAATTTTTAGGAATCAAAAAAATTGAAAAATTTCGAAAAACTACCTGTAGGTATTTGAATTGAAAATAATTAAAAACTAGCAAACTTTTAGAAATTACAAAAAATTGAAGAATTTGTGAATTTAACCTCACCTCTGGGGGCTGATGGCTCAAAATGAGTGATTTTGCTCTTAAAAATTTCGTTTCTGCTTGTTTTCAATTGATTTTCACCAAACTTGGCATGTAGGTACTATAGGTATAGGTACTCGAGAGTAGTGTTGAGAAATTTTTCAACCCCCTAAAGTGACCTAGAAAACGATCTGGAAAATTTTAAATCACCCTGGGGGACACAGTCTTGGAGCAGACAAAGCGACATTTTTTTCCTCATCTTACAAACAATTTTATAACTTATGAAAATGAAAATCTCAAGTATTTCAAAAATGAACAGAATTTCAATTTTCTTTAATAATGTCGAAAATTTTTGAAATTTTAAGGACACATTGAATTTTCCAACTTCAAAAATCTATAAAAACCTTAAAATTATAAAATTATAAATTTTTACAAGATCTTTCTAATTTTCAAAATTTTTCAAATTGTAAAAATTGCTTCAATTTCCAATTTTTATCGGATTTGGAAGTGTTTCAAAATTTTCAATTTTTACCAAAATGTAATAATTTTCCATATTTTAGAGGTTTATTAAGCCTTAAAAGTGTTTTAAATTGATTCAATTTCAAGAAAATACCTAGGTATTAGAATTTAGAAAATTCCAGGATTGCAATCCTTATCAAATTTTGAAAAATTATGCAACTTCAAAAATTGACCAAATCTTGAAAATTTTCAAAAATGACAAATTTTAATTTTACACCAAATGCTCAATTTTTTTTTAATTTCTGAAATTATGAAAATTTATTCAACTTTAAGTGCCTAAATCTCAGTTAGAAAATGTGTTCAAATTTATAAATTTTTTCAATTTTTATTTTTTCAAATATTGACAATTTTTCGAGATTGAAAAAAAAAATTGATAGATTATTCAATTCAAAATGACTAAATTCTGAATTTTTGCCAAACACCCAAAAACTTTAAAAATTTCTAAAATTGTAAAAATTTATTGAACAAAAATGGATCATGTTATTAAAATTTAGATTTTGCCAAAATTTTAATTTTAAAATTAATTCAACTTCAAAAACTTTTCAAAATTTTAAAATAATTAAATTTTGAGTTTTCACCAAATTTTAACAAATTATCAAACCTTTTAAAATGGTAAAAATTCATTAAATTTTTCTAATATTGATAATTTATTAAATTTCAGAAATTGCAAAATTTTTTAATTAGGTATTTCGTATTACCAAATTTTGATATTTTTCTTATTTCTGCCAAATTTCAATACTCCCCCAAAATTTTTAAATTTTTTTATACTTACCTACTAAATATCTCAAAATTGCAGTTTTTCTTGTAAAAATGTGACAATTTTTTTTTTAAATTATTGAAAAAAATTATAATTGAAAAAAAAAAGTGTTCCCAAAATTCCTCCATATTGTTTAATTTTTGTTCGAATGCCAACACAGCGACAAATTGTTCGTTCAAAAGACTCTGGTAGAAGCGGTAGTCGATTTGACCCACGAAAAGACAATATTTAAACTCGAAAGAGCTTAGTAACATCTCCCGATTGATGTTTCACCGCCATAATGATCCCTACCTCAGTCCTTGGTAGTGGTGACAATTGAAAAAACAAATTGGTCTGTTGCTAGAAGACGACGACGAAGTGGGAAACAACGTGGTATGCTGGTACACTACATACATATGTTCCGTACATACGCATATCACAATTACATCGAGTCGAGCTTGTTTACTTTGTAAATCATAGCAGTCCGGTCCCGGATAAGCCTACAGGAGCGCGCGAAAACATGCTCGTACATGTACTAGCATAGGCCGGACGAAGAGAGCAGGGCAGAGCAACTCAGGGTTCTCGGTTACTCATACGAGTACATAGAACATGATACGCACGTTCTTTCAGAAAGAGAGGAAAAAATATAAGTAAACATCGCTTGGTATAATACCATACGAGTGTCGCATCTCACAGCACCATTCGCGTCATCTTCGTCATCATCATCATCATCGCCACCAAACCAGCCAACCCGAATACATCGGTGTTTTTCACTTTGAAGTCATATTCGACCATACGAGTAAACCACTTTGTAAATAGCTAACTACGTACGTGGCCATAAACGCGACCATGGTGGCAATCTACTTTGACATGGGAGTGGTTCATCCGCACCAATGTGTATGGTAGTTGACTGGGTTGACGACTTGCTATATTGTGCATTGTAGCTGCGGTTCTCTCATTCATAGTATATTTTGGAATATCGAACACCTCCCTCTCTTCCTCCGTTCCACCTGTTCACATTTTTTTTCGTGGTCTGGTTAAGATATGTCAACGTGATACGATGTGAATGCGGTGTTGTTGACATAATAATGCGGTTCTGTTCGCGACAACGACGCGGAGGTATCTGCCGAAAAAAAGTAGGAAAAAAAGAATGACGAGGGATGGATTGAATTACCATCGAGTGTTCGGTTATGTGTATCGCCTAGTTTAATCTGATACTTCCGATGATTTGTTTTCTTACTCGCGTGTATTACGGTGTGCGGTTCGACGTAGGTATACGTGTTTTTCTAACAATGTTGATAGACTTCGTATGCAATATGAATAGAAACTGGTATAGAGCTCCTTGTACCGAAAGTTGCATCGTGTTTGATGAACCAAATATATGTGGCGAGAAGTGAAAATGGACTAGTTACACGAGCAATGAAATTATTTAAGGAAGAAAAAAGTCAAAAATCTTCGCAAGCGAAGAAGATTTTCCACTTTGATATACTCGCTCCGCTCGTATATCAAATTGGAATTGAAGAATAATAAAAATTCAACATTCCCCCACCTCAAAAAGGGGGTCAAAAGGTCAAAACCACCAAAAGGCACATCTAGGGCACCAATCCATTGTACATATCAAAAATAGACACCCTAGGTGGATTAGAGGATGCTGTAGGCTGGTCAACGGGCAA
>FIZV01049643.1:0-10668 GCA_900050545.1 Trionymus perrisii | reverse complement strand
CTTCAAAGTACGCACATTTTGATTCCAATACGCATCTATGGAGTTTATAAGCTTTCCCATTTACTTTGACTGTGATATCGTAAAAATTGCCATTTTCCAGATATTCCTTCAATTTGTTCCTGTAAGTAGAAGGTGACGATGAGTCGCAGTCGAATCGCTCTAGAAAAAAAAACATCTACATTAGCTACAAAGTATACAAACGCTTAGGTAAAATAATAATTAATATTAATGTTGTTGTTAGTGCTATTCGACAATTTTAGTAGGGGCTGGAAGATGAATTCGATAATGTGATAAGAATAAAATAAAAAATAAAAAAATAAGAAGAAAAAGAAGAATAAAAATTTGAGAATTAATTTTCATGAGAATGTATTTTCAAATTCTGACAAATTTCCATGTTTCTAAAAAGGAGGTGATCAGGGTCCAAGCTCCAAGGGCTCATAAAATCACAGTCTGCACAATTATTTAACGTGTGAACGTGGGCCCTGAGCTGTTTGTAAACAAACGCCAATTATCCAATAGGAATGCTGGAACAGTCATTTCCAATTTTCCAGCATTCCTATTGGTTAACTGGCATTTGTTTACATACAGCTCAGGATCCACGTTAACAGACTATACAGGGAAAATTGATTTGAATGAAAAAGAAAACAGAAAAAAAATGTTAAATAAGAAAATCAACATCATTTTATCAGGTAAAAAAATTTTCAATATATTTTTTTACCGAGATGAATTATTGTACAGTTGTACTGCATCTATTTTGGGTGTCACGGGATAATTTCGAAAAAATTACATAAATTTGCTCATTTTTTCACTGAACAGTTCGTAGA
This sequence comes from Trionymus perrisii, assembly GCA_900050545.1. Taxonomy (NCBI): domain Eukaryota; kingdom Metazoa; phylum Arthropoda; class Insecta; order Hemiptera; family Pseudococcidae; genus Trionymus; species Trionymus perrisii. Next base: position 9,844 of record FIZV01049643.1, on the reverse strand, counting down.
TAAAACCAGGGCTTCTCAAAAACAGAAGAGTGCTGTTGATTTATTCGCGAGTTCCGGCCTTCCGGCAAAGTGGCTGACATCTAGCGGAATTTCGCGGGAAATGCTGAAAAGGGGATAGTCTTGGGATACTGGTGATTTTAGTTGATTTTTATCATTGACGTTATACTCTTTATATGTAGCGCATGCGCAGTGGAGTAATTTTACCGCTTGTGAAGATTTATCTTTGCATCACAAGTTTACAACAACGTAGTTATGAGTTATCAGTGTTCGAATTATGGTTCGAATAATTTTTCATATTATTTCAAATGAACTGAATAGTGAAATTTAATAATTAATAATTTATGTCGTCGATGGCGCCGTTAAAACCTCGTATGTGACAAATTTTTCGAAAATTGACTTTTGGTATCACTGGATTCGTCTCTTCAAGGCGCATCTAATGATACACTTCTCATGCACATAGTTACGTTTTACTCCGTTAGAGGGCGCTTCAAAATATCTCGTATGTGTAGGGTTCCTGATACTGGTTCTGAAAACCTCCTATGTGCATTCTATAGTCTATGCGATACTGATAAAAATACGTATTTTTTGGCGGTTACATTCTAGTTACTGTGATTTAGGTAATTTTGAAGTGTATTAATGTTATATTTTAGTTAAATTATTAATAAATTGAAATAAAAATGGCCAATACAAGGTCAAAATCTCGTTTAAAACGTTTATTGAAACTAGATGAACCAAAGACTTCTATTGGTAAGTTCAATCAAAAATGTTACAAAATAAAATATGAAGAGATGTTTTTTATCGAGTTGAATTGTAATAACTTACGGTGATTTTTCTTTCTTTAGTCGATGATGCGATTAACGATAAACACGACAAAACAGTTCAATCATCTCCAAAGACTAACGTATTCCCCGATAGTTCAAACACTGCTTTTAGTTGTGGTATGATTTTATATTGATATGATTCATTATTTTAATCGAAAATATTAAAGGTATTTATAAATATTTTTCATCTTTCTTTTACAGACAAATTTTCTACTCCAAGAGACAAAGACGATACCTTATGTGAATCTAATAATACCAGTGGCTATTCGTTTATACCGGAACTTTATCGACTTTCTCGAGCAGTTGCATCAAATTATGGTATGATTTACACTCATAAAACGATAAGAATCATCTAATTGAATCAAAATACAGTGGATTTTCTTTCTTTCTGTTAACAGTGTACAATTTTAATGAAATTAACGATAAACAATTACTGCTAGCTTGTGACGAAATAATTTAATTATGTCAAATTGATAACGTACCTCCCAACAATACGAACTTAGCTGAGGATCGTGGTATGTTTTTAGATTGATTTTGTTCATTCATTATTTTATTCGAAATATCGTTTATTATTATTTTTTCTCTTCCTGAACAGGCGAACTTTCACAAAATGATAACATACTTCCCAATAGTTCGAACGAAGCTGCGAATCATGATATGGGTTCAGATTGATTTTGTTATTTTATTCAAAATATTATCAATTACTATTAGTTTTTCTTATCCTCAACAGACGAATTTTCAGACGAGTCAGATAACGATTCCGAATTCGCCGGTGTGTTTAGTGAACCGAATAGTACTGAACCTGCTTCATTTATGTCAGATCTTGAAGTAGATACGTTTGAACCAGATCAACTCGAATGTGAAAACACTACAACTGAACAGACACCTAATATCGTCTTCGTCAACTGCGAACCTGATTCGGAATTACGTCTCTCTGAAGCTGAAAGAGATTTTGCTCTCTCTGTGAGAAAGGCTTTGAATAATGCTTGTAGGAATCAAGCTAAAGACCGAGTTCTTGGAAAATCTTATATCGGCTTCAAACGTGCAAATCCTGATGAAAAAGTTGGTCGTATTGGAAAGAAATCGCGTACAGTATCTCCTACTCGTTGCTCTCATAAGTCTACCAAGCACAAAAGCAGCCGATCCTTTTTATGTGGTCGGTTTTCGCATGAAGATGGTGAAAATAATTGTAAAGCATTTTGGCAAATTCCTACGTGGGTAGAAAAACAAGCTTATATACGTGGTCTTGTATCAACCCGAAATACTATTCGACGTCGTAAAGCTACTGAAACCAAAGATACGAGTATAAACAAGAAAAACGAAGGTCATGATACTTTTTTGAAGGATAGTAATGGTGAAAAACTAAGAGTTTGCCGGCAGTTCTTTTTAAAAACGCTCTGTTTGGGAGAAGACAGTTTCAGAAGGTGGGTACACGATCCCTTTTTGCAATATGACTCATCGCCATCACCCAGTGACTTAGATGAAGATACTGAAGAACCAGAACCATCAACGAGTAGAAAAGCGCCGCCACCAACACGTAAAAAGTCAAAAAATCCAAGTCCTGTAATAGAGTCAGTTCAAGAATGGCTAAATATCCTGCCAAAAGTACCGAGCCATTATTGCCGAGCGTCGAACAAAAAACTTTCGTTGAATCTACCTTCACTTCGTTTCGTCATATGTACCAAGTCTACTCTGAATAGTGTAAAGAGCAGAAAAAGAAGAGCGTCTGTCGAAAAGCTTTCTGTGATGTACTTTCCAGGGAAAACATCGCGATTCATAAACCAAGAAAGGACCTTGCACCTCGATGATGATGTACCTGACAGCGTTAGACGAAAGAAAAGTCAAGGAAGTTTCCCTCTACTGCGATAATTGTGCGGGTCAACAAAAAAACAAAGCCATGCTCAATTTATTATTATACGTCGTTCAGAATTCCGTTCATCTTTCGAAAATAACCTTAAACTTCCTGCTGTCTGGTCATTCATTTATGACCGTCGACTCGGTACATGTTTGTATCGAAAAAGAGTGTAGAAAGAAAACTGTGTACTCTCCTAAGGAATGGTGTACGATCATTACAAATGCTCGAAGTGACCCACGTCCGTACGAAGTTATTCAGTTAAATTATACCATGATGAAAGACTGGAAAAATTTTGCGCCGTATGACTTCCAGATGAAAGAAGATCGATCTTCTTTTAAAATCAGTGATGTTCAGCGATGTGTATTCGAAAAAAAGAATTTTACGGAAGACGAATTTTCGTGTTTTTTTAGTGCTGCTCAAAACGAAGAAAAAAAAGTACTAATGATCAAAAAAAGAAGAAATTTCGATATCTCGTCGCCAAAGCAGTTATACACCGAGGCTTTACCCATTGCTGAACCGAAGTATAACGATTTGAAGAAACTATGCACTGGGGGGGGCTACCCCTGAACACTTTCATACTGATTATGTCAACTTGACTTATAAAAAAGACGTTCGAGATTCGTTGAACCAGCCGGACGATGAGGAAGAAAACCCGGATCCTGAGAATTCCCTGCAGAAAGTCCAGAAGAGAACTCCGAAGAAAACCAAACGTAAAAGTAAAAGTGACGTTAGAGACGATGACGAAAAAAATGCGAATTCTCCGCAGAAAACCCCGAAGCAGAAAGTTCCGAAGAAAGCTAAACGTAAATTAGAATTTTAAAAAAAATGAAAATTCGATTTTTAGAGGTGTAATTTTAATTGTTCTTTTTTTTTTTTTTTTGTTTTTACGAAAATTCAATTTTTTAACGTAATTATTGTACGTGTATTTTTTTTCTCCGTAGAACGTGAAGTGGAAAATTCAGAAAAAATTATCCAACATTAAATATTGTACTTGAATAAAAATAAACGACTAAGATTAGGTATTTTGTTTCTGTTTAATAATTTTCACTCATTTCAGGTAAAAAAATGACAGATTGGCCCTTCCAAATTTTTTCAAGATAAATATTTTTACTAGTCTTCAAGGGCCAATCTGTATCACTTCATACATTTTTAATTTTCATTACTCAGTCTGACAAAATTTTTATGAAAACTTTTCAAAAAACTCTTTTTGATACATTAAAGAACATGAAATGAGAAAATAAAACTGCAAAATATGTAAAACACTGTTCGTAATCACGATTTCGAGTTTAGAAAATTTTTTAAAACTGCAGATTGGCCCTTTAGGCTCTAAGCCGTCGATATCTCCTATGTGCACCAATTTCACAAAAATGGAAGTTTTTCGCTGTAAATCTGCATTAAATTTTAATTTAAACATAAAAATGCATCTTGGGCCTAAAAATACAAATAAAAAATATTTTTCACAATTTTTATTTTGTCATAAAACTGACAGAATCAGTTTTTTGCTTCTCCTGAAAATTTTTGTATTTTACACATACGAGGTTTCAACGGCGCCACCGACGATGTACTCTTTTTAGATATTTTTTTATTCCTTCCTTTTGCTATGATTTCAGCCCGATTCCAGAATTTAAAAAATACATAGAGCAACTTTGGACGCCGCATTTGTCCAAACAGATGAAGTACTTGCGCTCATTTTTCCCACTACACCTGCTGCTAGAAAACGAAGTGATAATCGTTCAAGAAATAAATGGGTTCAAAAATTGAAATATTTACTAATTTGGTAGAAATGGGTTACATTTAATTTTTTTTAAATTTTAAAATTGGATTTCCGATAATTTGTTAGTGCCTATAATAAATTTGTTGATTACATATTCAAGAATCGTTATTTAGTTCATGATACGTGCTTTGTGTCCCTTAAGTTGATAGCAATAACGTTTTAAAATTTTTCAGCTAATTTAAAGAAAAAAAATTTCAAGTTTGATAAATAATCAAAATTTGTTTACAAATTAAAAACAAAACAAAAAAAATACTACTGAGTTCTTTTAATCCACAGCCACTCAGTATCTTCCACAGTCCTTGATATTGCGTTATTTACGGCGAACAGAGTAGGCAAATTAACGTACATCACGATTTTTAAAAAATTCAATCATTTTTGAAAATTTAATAATTTTAATTTTTTTTTTTAAATGATGTCTTTTGAAAAATCAAATAATTCTCAACTTACCTAATAATGAAATTTATTTCAGAAAAAAATTTTCACCCCGGATATCAAGTTAGATAACATTGTAAACAAGTTGAAAGAAATACATACTTCGATAAATGTTGCGTCCAGCCAGGAAGCTAGAGGCGAAGGTGAAGATGATGGTATAATATTTGGAGTCCAGATACAAATAAAATAAAAACTGCTCGAACTGCGATGTTCGATGAAACAAAAAACTATGAATTTACTCAACTCGCTTGCATTGTTTCAGGTCAAGAAATGGCCCTAAAAGAAATTTTGCCACCGACATGGATCGTTAGGAAACGTCTTATGGAAAAGACTAAATTAATTTACTGACGATATTTAAATCTGGCACCAAAAGTTGCATTTTTTGCGAAAAGGGGCATCCTTTAGCGGATTTCTGCAAGGTCAGTGATCCCAAATCGCGAAGAGCCGTTTTGGTCAAGAAAAATCTTTGTTCACTGTATGTGGGACAAAACCATCCGGCCACAAATTGTCGGCCTCGAAAGAACCCATGCCAGTTTTGTAGCAATAAATCAAATCAACTCATGGAAATCTCGTTTTTTTGGTGTTGTTTTTCTTTCTTTCTTTTTTTTTTTGGATGAAATGTTATTACTCCAAAGGTGCGATATACCTACTGAAACTGCTACGCGAGTAAAGCGCTCAAAACGTATGAAAATTGTGGTAAGTAGCGATAAGGATGGGATTTTTGAGGCTGTTTGATGTACAGTTTAATACCGCCTTTATACATTAAAGAGTGAAAAAAATCTACTGCTTTCAAAAGCAGACCAGGGCAACAAACGCGAAAGATAATTAAAATGGGAAAATACTACCACAACGTGCCGTGGTTTTTCTCTTTCACCAGCGTATCTATGTATTCAGCATCAAAAGAGCCACGCCGTTTCACAATATAGTACATACTAACAAGAATATAATATTTCATTACTACACAAGATCCCAAGTGAACAGATGAACGATCTTTAAAAAGGTAATACAACCACATTATATTCTCTAGCTCGTTCATTTTAGTTAAATTATTATTGCTATGCTAAGGCAGCATGAGGAGGAGAGAGTATGATTTGAATTATTTTCCTCGCAAAATGCATTAATAAATTTCAAACTATCGAGATGAAAAAATACATTCGAGGGTTTGTATCTACGAGTAATAAATGCTTTTTGTAATAAAATATTTCTCGATCTTTTTAACGAAATTACGTATGTTTTTAATATAAAGTGGGTAACTGTAGTTTTTGGCAAAATAACGTGATTGAAATGTGTTTTTCTGTTCATGCAAAGTTTGGCCACTTGCGCGTTGATCGCATGCGTTCCCTTATTTAACTAGTTTCATTCAAGGGAGACATGTTATCTGGGATGCGAAGAATGTTTTCAAGGAAAATAAAGCGAAGAGAGAAGCATTCTTTGAGTTAGCATAGCATTCCTACCAGCCGCAGTGGAGCACCTTATAGTGAAATGGAAAAATTTGATGCAAATTTACCAAAATATACCTAAGAAAATCTGAACTTTGCCACGTACAGTGGATTGTACGGGCAAACGGAAATGAACAATCAATACTCACGCTAACGAAGTGGTAGGAGTTTTTTTGTATTTTTCTCATTCTTGTTAAATACGTACATCGAATTTCAAAGGTAAGCAAATATTTATGAATTATTTCTGACCTCGTGTTGCGAAAAAAAATGAACGTGGTAAACATCACCACAACGACTGACGGGTATATATGAACATCCCTCATGTCTTCGGCTGTTATGCGAAACTTTTAAAATGAAATTGATACTCCTCGCAGTCCACATCAATGCAGACAGTGAGAGGCGGAGATCCACTCGAATATTAGTTTAAACATCCGTATGAAGAATTGCGAAAGGAGAAAGGAGGCCTTCAAAGCCCTTAATGTCTTATCGCCTTTGTTTTGGATTTACTCGAATCTTCCATTTTTATTTCATTTGTTATCCTGCCGAACTTCATCAATAATCCGGTCAGATATCGGTTCATCATTTCTTCTCAGTTTCTTTTATTAGTTATAAACTTTCTTATATAGCCAAGGCTGTAGCTTTCTTATGTAAATGTCGCTCTCGTATTCCGCTTATTTACCTCGAAATAAGTACATAACGCACTTTTTGGTTATAAACCAGCTACGAACGGTAAATTACATAATATCGATTTAAACGCAGGTGGAAAATTCGTAAAATTTTATTCCCTTCAAATTAAATACTTACATAAAAGCAGTTTTTGGCAATAAAATTCGACAAGATGATCTTTGTTCACTTTCAAAAATTTTCAACTATACATATGATTTAGAATTTTGACGAATATTTCATACCAAATTCTATACAAGTACATTCATAATTTATTATATCCAACATAAGTAAGGCGTAATTGAAATTTTCAACAAGAAAAAATCCAACAAAAGACACCGAAAAAATAAAGATTTTTTTTGCAGTTGTTTTTTGGATTTTATCAATTGGTCAAACATTACGCGCACCGACTTCGTCATTGGCAAAACTGTACATCAAAGATTCAAGAGGGATATCACAAGCTTTCTGGGAAGATGTTCCGCTATTTCAGGGTAAGAAAAAAAACATTAAGAAGTAGCTTGATTGCTCCATAAGCTGTTATTTATTCAACCTCACCACTACCTTAGTTACTACAATTTTTTGATTTTAAATTTACATTTTTTGAGTGAGGAACTAATAACTTGTACTTGCTTGTATTACAAATTACGGAATCGTATTTTCGTTTTTCTTAAAAAGAGGTAAATTTTGAAGAATTGAAAGAAAAAAAAACATTTAAAAAGTTTGTCAGGTTCTTCAACTATTAAAAAATTAGGGGTTGCAAGAAAAGATACCACTAAAAATTCAGTTGCGAAGGAAAAATGAAAATTTTTGAATTAATTTTTTAGAAAAGGAGCCATAAGAGCTTTCACTGGCTCCCCTTCCATTTTGAAAAAAATATCAAATTTTTCGAACTTTTGAATGTTTTTTGGTTATAACCTATCAAAATTGCTCCGCGCTGTTCGTAAGAGATTATTCTCAATTTTTCATTTTTTTCCTTCACTAAATTTTCAGTGAATCTTATGGTCTCCATTTTTCTGAAAAATTGACCGATTTTCAAACTCTAACTTTTTTTGGTTGTAGGCTATAACCTGCTGTTCCTTTTCATAAAAACTAATCCCAATTTTTCCAAAAAAAAACGAAAAAAATGGGAAATTCTGATGAAAATTAAAACTTTAAATGCTGGTTCAAAAAATGTTGCTAATTTTTTTCGTTTTCGTTCCTTTCTTTCTTTTCTTTTATTTTTTTGGTGGGAAATTAGAGGTAGGTACCCCAAAGTAACACTTTGGAAAAACGAAAGTCCGAAATACGAGTAAAAGCAACTCTAATATAATATACGTATAGGGTACCTATACATTTTTTTAATTTGTTGATTTTTTTAAATATTCTAATTAGATATCTATCAATTTTTTAAAAAAAGTTCTGAAGATTTAGATTACCTAAGTAATTAATATTTTTCATTTTTTTTAAATTTTATAGCATTTTCACTTTTTTTTTCAATTTTAAAGTTTTACCAAGTGTTTTACTATGCACTCGCATAATTTATTTTGATTTTTCATTATATTCTAATTTCACGAAATTTTAAATAAATAAGTACACATACTTATTTCTAAAATTGCTGTGTGATTAAATTTTTTTAATAGATACTTACAACTTTTCAATTTCTTCATGATTTTCTAATTTTTCAAGTATCATTTTTCCGCCAATTTTCCAAGTTTTTCTCGATTATTTTTTCAATTTTTTTTTTTGAACATTTAGATAAATTACCACAGGGCCTTACAATTTTTTCTAATTTTTCTACCTAAGTGCTCAGTCTATGCCTGCGTTCAATTTCTCCAACAGAACTTATAAATAATTCAACTTTTTCAATCCTTAATGCCTTCGTTCGTGTTTAAGTAAAAATTCATTTCTTTTTCTTTCATTTGACGCTTGTTGCAAAGATATATAAGTCAATAGAGTAAACGTTTGAGAGAAGTTTGAGCAAACCGATATACACTGAAAATTCGTTTTACAATACTCTGTCCCGCATGTAATACTTATAGGAAAACTTGAAGTAAAAAGTTCTCAGCATGAAAAAAAAACAACAAAAGTTTAAAACTTGGCGAAGTTTCTTTTCAATTTGTCATACTTGAAGCGGAAGGTCTCACAAAGGTATCACTAATGCTATACACGATACAATTACTTCATAAATTCTCGGGGCTGGTTCGAAAGATTACCGCTCGACAACTTTTTAATTAAAGTTGAAACCTCGATCTTCGAGCATTTGTCAAAGATATTGCGGGTTGAAAAAAAATATACTCATCTTGCATATAGCTCATTCATACGAACAATGGTTATTCGTACAAAAAACATCAGCAGTCAGCACATTGGCACACGAAACCTACCATATATATTTTTCTAAAGTCAACAAATAGAAAAAAAACTCGCCTTTAGTCATACGATACCTAATCTATATTATTTCAAGAAACTTCAATAACTACGAAAAATAATACTTATTAAATTCCGAACACCCACGCGACTTTATGATCGGTTCATAAAATAAAAATCACGATTTACAGGAACAAAAGAATTCAAAATGCCCATTTCAGAGAGAGCGCCTCTAGGAAAATGGACTATAGAGGTGCAAACAGAAGGAAACGTGTACTATAGTGAACTGAACGTGTCTTTGGCCCGAGGTAGTAATCAGCCACCAAACCGTGAACAAGTGGTCACGGAAAAACATTTCGTTGAGTTACATTTCAGCAATGAAATGAGAAGAAAATACAAACCTGGATTACCGTTGATGGGCAAGGTTCGTGACATTTTTATTTAAACGTTTGAAAAAACCAAAAAAAAAAAAAAAAAAAAACATCTCCACGCGTAGCCATTTAATTATAACCATTTA
>FIZV01049634.1:0-14080 GCA_900050545.1 Trionymus perrisii | reverse complement strand
TGCATACATAACAATCTTTTTAGTACCATACTAAAAGTAGTCTCATTTTTTTTTTTTTTTTTTTTTTTTGACAAAAAAATTTTTCTTTAATTTTTTGGCGTAGAAATTCATGACTTTTTTTGGGAAAAAATCTCCCAATACTTTTATACAAAAAATATTTCCAAGTCAATTTTTGAAAAAATTTCTCCATTCATTTGAGGAAAAAATTAATTTTTTGAAAATATACAGAGATATTTAATTGTCGGTATTTTTTTTGTACTAAGCTTAAAAATCTTTTCAATAAACTAAAAATTAAGTGAAAAATTTCTCAATTTTCTTTTGAAAAAGTTCTCAATTTTCTCTAGAAAAATTATTTACTTACATATTTACTATTTAAATAAAAATATGTCTGAATTTTTTGAACCAAAAAATTTATAAAATTTTTGGGAAATGCTTCCAATTTTTTGGATAAAAAGAATCCTAAATTATTTTTGGATAAGAAAATCTTTTAGTTTTTGAGAAAAAAACATACATATTTTTTGGTGTGGCAAAATGTTCTCAATTTCTTAGGGATAGAAATAAAAACTTTTTTTTTTCAGGTTGTGGGTATACCGGATTAATTATTTTTTTTTAGAAGGAAATCCCAACTTTTTTGGAATAAAAAATTTCTCAATTTTTTGGAGGAAAAGCCTCAATCTTAACTTTTTCGAAATGAAATTTTTTCAATTTCATGTAGAATACTTTATTTTTTAAATTTCAAAAGTAAAAATTTTCTCAATCATTTTGGAGGATTTTTTAATTATTTTTAGTGGAAAAGATTACTCATTCATTTTACTCGTAAATAAAATTATTCTCACATTAAGCATTTAAAACTTTTCAATTTGTAACCCTTTAGAGAAAAAGTCGAGTTACATAAGTTGCCGGTCCTGCTCTCAAACACATGAAAGTCTCAAAAATTAAAATAATACGTAGAATAGTTCTTTAACTCCCCCTCCCCTTCTTCAACCGTATTTCAAAAGATTATTTTTTCCACCAATATCTGAAGAAGAAAAAATCGAGGGAGCATAAAAAATAAAAAACATCGTTTAATTAATAAATAGTTCATAAATATTAAATCATTCAAAGCCTTCGTTTCTCACCTGATATTTACACAAACTTCTAATAAAATGACCCTGCAGTTCAAACACAGCACTGAACGAATAACAAATTGTGGCTAAAGTAGCTACGTATAGTCAGTGAAATCGCAGAAATAATTACGACTGGTCTGTTTGTTTGCCGCATTGTCTGTTGAAGAATTCCCTTCGTCGAGTACTTTCTTTTTGATCTGTTTAATTTTCCGTAGTCTTTCCAACCAATTCGAAGCGTAAATTCCGCCACAATTTCTATCTTGGTTCATGCTGCTCAAAACCAACGAAGCCAGCTGAAAGAAAAAATTGCGTTAAATTCATCTTGTAAGTGTTTTATGAGATTTAATTTCGTATTTATCGTCGGCGTACGTTTATATGAAGGGCTAACTGTCTTGCCAACAACGACACGTTTTTATCGGAGACTATTTTTGTATCGACATTTCCGATTATTTTTAATAAATCATCTCTCGCTTTAACTGTCACCTGATTACTACCGTGATCCAGTGGCTCGACTATTATGCTGGCGAAATTAAATTGACACTGAAAAAAATAAAATAAAAATAATTATACTCGAATTGAAATTTAATTAAACCTACATTACCATACCTATTACCTACCTTGACGGTATTGAGATTATATTCTTCTCCACTTTCGTTGTACACGATAGTAACGTAATCATTGCCAATATGCTTTTTCTTATTATTGCAATTGACGTCATTCTCTCTATTAGGCATCAAAGTAGCCACGTGGAAAGTAACCTATAACGTTTCAGTAGGAGAGAAAATAGTTGGATTTTTGAAATAATCAAAACACATCGATAGATCATTGGTTATGTGATTTTAAAATTAAACAAGAACCTGCATGATATCGTCTTTCCATATATAGGCGTACTTCCCGTCGTTTCCGTTTTGTTCTAATCCTCCCAAGAATACGTTCTGAGAACTAACTTCCGCTAAATTCACTAATGTTCCTAATTTCTGTAAAAATAAAATCATTCGTTATATCGTATCAAAAACTATGTTCAATCGTAGTACGTTAAATATATACCCATAAAAACTCAACGTAGCGCGGAGTGCCATTAGTATTTCTTAAAATTTCCTTCTCATTATTCGCCTGATCAGGGCCAACATAAATGACTCCAACCTGTCAAAATACATCGGAAATTAGTTCCAACCGGTAAAAAAGTCTCATCATATTTTTTACCTTACCTTATGCGTTTCATATGGAGGAATGAGATCAAAAACGTTTAACGCTCTCTGAATGGCTGGAGTTGAAGGAACTAATATTGGCTTTTCATTACCGTTGAAAAATTGCGAGGAATCGAACAGTTGCAAAAATACAAAACTGAAATTTCGTTCGAATCGATAAAAATTTACGAAGAAATGAAAATAACAATTACATATTATGTCATCGATATAGCACCTTGGATTAACACCGGATTTTTTTGGCTCGTAGTTACGTTGGTTCGTAAATTTATTCCTCGAATCCCATTCAGATTGTGATTTCTTTGTAGGACTCATCACAGAAATAGTGTGAACACGGTTTCGCATATAATTTTGATTCAAATTACTGAATGAATCTGATTGTGATTCAGAGGGAGAAGAATCCTGAAAAGCGAAAATATAAAATTATCAAACGTATCGAATAACGTAAATAAGTGTTTGGATATTTCAACCCTAAATTATCACCTTTGCATGCTTAGATCGAAGAGAATAAATTGGTGGCGAGGGAGGAGGTTTAGAAGTCAAATGTGGCTGGCTAGAGGTTAAACCGTGAGAAAGATTTACATAAGAGGCCGAAGATGGATGTTTTTTGTGCGACGATGTAACCTATGATAACATGTACATAATTATGAAATCGTTCAGCAGCATCATTCATTTCCACTGTGAACTGTTTTTGTGCTTTACCTGCGAAGTGCTAGCTGAACGATTAAATATAAAATCGTCGTTAGGTAAACCATTTTCGTCGAAGAATTTAGTTTCAGCTTGTTTTTTATCATCGTTTATACTGAAATTTTCGCATGAACTGGATGGCGGTAACTGCGGAGTAGAGCTAGATTTGTCACTTTGCGAAATATTACTGGACGAGATCGATGGCGAGGGTGAGTTTACACTGGACTCAATATCGCTAACCGTATTGAGGTTAGTAACTAACTTTACCGGAGTAGCTTTTGGAGGCGTAGTACCCAATCCAGGAAATTCCTCAGGTATAGCTTCACAATTACACCTGCACCAAAAAAATTATACACTAGTGAATTCAAGTCTGCTTTAATTAAGATTGGTTGAATGCTAACACAAGACACTATACCTGAGTTCTTTTGAATAACAATGTTTGCCTAGTTTTTTGCATTCTAAAAGCGAGCACTGGTCGTTTGATTCACATTGTTCAAATCCGTTTACCGGAGAACTATTAAAACTTCTCGACGGATCTTTAACAAAAGAGTTTTTCCAGTTGGAACTCATCTCTGGACTAGAATTCGACCTACGTACAGGATTTCTATTTTGACAATGCTCATTTGGATCTCCTGAAAGAAAAAAAGCTCAAACGAATGAGTTATAAACCGATATGGGGTAAGGCATTAAACAATTAAAAACATCTTACCTTCATCTACAAGCATTTCATTTTGTCCCTCATCAACTAAGTTACTTTCACAACACTTATGAACGCTTACAGAACTTCCATTAGTTTGTTTTGAATCAGGAGTGGTGTTCTCCCCAATACTTGAAATCACGCTATTGGCCTCCGATTGGGAGTCGGTACCTACCGTTACTGGAGGTAAATCGGTAATGAATTCTTTAACAGACGATTCCGAAATATTTTCGCCATTTTGCTAAAATAAGTAATAAAAGAAATATTAAAAAACAATAATATTTCCAACGTAGTCCGAGAAATAACCTTACCGAACTAGCATTCATGATAGCTTGTTTTTCCAGGTTCTCTCGTTCTTCCATTACTTTGATACCTTCGTATATCACAGAACCTTGATACAATGAACTTATATCTGTTAAAGGATTTCTATACGGAGTTGCACAAGTCTCATTCTGTAAACGCATAATCCAAGAGATATCACCTACGACATAAAAATGCTCAATCAAAGATCGTCCAGAGACTTTAATTATATCAGAAGCATGGAATAGTGTAAGGTTACCAGTAGGCCTACGTATATGGACTTCTGCCCATCCTTGACACCAACAGACACAGAAATTGTACGATTCTCGATCTTCTTTGCTGATACTTGATTGTTTAATAATTTCAACGCTGTCGTTAATCCTTTTTTCTCCTGATTCGAAATTATCCGTGAGATTACCATCTTCACTGTTAATTGATAAGTGTCGAGTGAGGGGCTTGTTCGGTGATTTTCGAACCTAACGATATAAACATTTATCTCAGCACAAGAAAACTCAAGTGACATAATTTTATATAAATACATAAAACATGTGATCACACATACACTATTACTAGTATCAGTTGAATTGATTTTTTCAGAGTTTTCTGCTGATTTGTTAACCCCGTTGATATTCAAAGACTGAAAACCTATAAACGAGAGATAAAAATTCATCATTTTTACTCCGGCAAATACGGAGGCAAGTCTGATGAAACAAATTGACTGAGTAACGCTCAAGTAAGAGGTGTGTCTTACAAATTGAAAGATATTTCGTTTCAGAAAATAATTACTTTTATCGAATAAACACGACGAATAGCACTTATCGCAATATCCATTATACATTGGCTTCTGAATGCAACCACTGGTAGTAACAGTAATAATATTATTACCAAGTAACCAAGTTGCTGATTGACCATTACGTAAGATGAATTCGCTTCCAGGATTTCTAAAAAACAAAAAAATTGAATCAAATTTTACGGGTCAAATATTTAGAAAAAAAAAAGACGAAATGAAATCTCCTGCGATTTACCTTTTTGGTAAAGCTGAGCAACTAGTAAAGGCAACTCGAGACATGAGATCAATACATGTTTCAGTAAGTTCTCTATGAAACGTTAGAGATGTTTCGTCAATATTTTTTCGCAACTCTGAACCACCTCCAGAACCATGAGACGTCATCAGGCGACCAGAACCACTCATATGTCTTTCTTTTCTTCTGTTCCCCTATTTAAAAAATAAACACTACGAATTTGAAATGCGTCTTTAAAATTATTATTTTACGGATTACACTGTACGAGTGAGCAATTCATCGTGCTAGGTTTATTTATACAACTGTAAATAAAAACTAACCTGCTCTGTCAAGCTGGAACTTCTTTTACGATTAGACGAGTCTTCATTTGCGACTGCAGGTTTCGAAAAATTTTCTTCATCGAACGATCCCAAGTGACCTTTTACACCCTACATAATGCAGTATTTGAATTAATAATAGTTGTAAAAAACATTTCATAGATATGTTTTCTACGAGTATCAATTCAACAGTGCAAAATATGTACTCACTTTGATGATATATTTTACAAAATCTCCTCGTAGAGGCCTTCTACATTTTAAGAACCATACAGCTATAACGTGATGAGCCAACGAAACTATATAATGATGGTATTTGAAGGGATTCGTGTAGGGAAATATTATTGCAAATATCGACATGTACTGATTCGGAATAAAATTGGCAAAAACTTGAGGAAACGTAGATAAAACTAGAATCACACAAGACAATGTCAACATGGACAGAACAAAGGCTGCATAGGTAAGTTATTTCAATAAAACTCACGTGATAAAAAGTCTAATATAGGAATAGCTACATGCACAGTAGCTGAAATTTTAGATAAGTTTAATAAAATTTCTGGTAACAGTTTCACCATTGCTTCTCTCATTTCCAGGAGACAAATCATAAGTGCAGTAACGCATTGCGGAGCTGACTTATTTACCAAACCTAAACAAAACGTGAATCATTTAAAATCGTTCTTAATATACGTATAACAAGGTTTTAAATTTTTTGTTTACCTATCTCCAAACACTTAATTAAACGTTGTTGATGACTGAATTCGAGATGAGTATGATAAGAAGCAAATGCTGATAAAACTGGAATAACGTATCCGTAAAATTGTGGTTTATTAAACTTGGGTGGTAAATTTTTCAAAGTTTCTGGAAGAATACCCTCGGAGATCTGAAATTTATTTTTGATTATTAATTAGCATTAATTAATTAGTTTAATAGTAGTAAATCCTGGGACATAAAACTCAAGCTTACCATTGAAATTAGGGCATAAACGATCGATTCAACTTCGACGTTATATTTAGAAAAGACCAAAGCACGATTTCTTAAAGCAATTGGAATTGCATTCAAAAAACGTTGTAGCAGTTCCCAATCTGAAATATAGTCAACCATATAAAAAAATTCACCACAGTGCCCATCATTTTTATGCCATAATTAACTGAACAAACTAACCCAATTCAGATTTTAAAGTAGTAACAATAACTCGACAAGCGTTCGTCAAAGAAATATACGTCAGTACGTAACCATCATAAAATTCTTCTTCGAAAGACGAATAAGACCCTTCTGACGATTTGCTATTAACACGCGAGCAAGAGGAAAAGGAACTGTTCGAAGTTCTTTTGTAATCAGCCAATATATAAGAAGAGTATTTCACGTTATTGGGCGATTCGCTGATGTAGCCGATACGACAATGAGAATCCGCGCGTAACTTCAGCAAACATTCAATTATCTACACAAAAAAACACACAAATAAAAAGTTGAAAATTTCATAAACTAATGCCAGTATAGTATTATTATATTAGTATTTTTTTTTAATTCGTCAAAAATGCTATGGACCTTCCAGCGAACATCGATTAGAGATTCCAGAACTTTCGGTTTTTCATAGTGACACTTCAGGAAGGTAACTAAGATATCCAGTGTCTTAATGGCATTTGAAGACGGTAACTCGTAGAGGGAACACACAAATATATCGAGTAAACCTTGAATGACAGTTCGCAGATCTGAATCGCTACACTCGCTCATCAATTCCCTTTGTTCAAAAGGAGTTCTCAGAACCTGAAGAATGAATTGACAACATTAATCAACATACGCCAACTTACTATTAATATTTCAAATGTACCTTTTCTAAAATATCCAAAATGGATTCCATATAAGTCGAATTGAAGCTGTAGCAAAACTTTATCAAGAAATCCAACGTTATGCTACGTATAGCGTCATCTTTATCAAATGCGAAGTTACCAAAATACGGTTTAACGATATTATTCATTATTTCTTTTTCGTGATGATAGCTGAAACAAAAATTAAATCGCGAACAATTTTTTCTCCCCTTATACAATCATAATACATAGACTGCAAAATTGAAAATTATGTACCTGTTATCTTGGACTATCCGTACAAATTTTTTCAATACGTTAATCCTGATTAACTGGCGAGTTTCTTTGATTATAAATGTTGTAATAAATGGATTTATGTTGATAGTCCAATTCGAATCGATCAGAACAATTCGATTGAAATAATAATCGGTCAGATAAGAAATCATGACTTCCTAATAAGAAGATTAATAACTGTATTGAAAGTGCAAATAAATTTATAACATCAAATGTATTATGCTGTACTAACCGGTATCATCGTTGACCATTTCAGACAAAACGAGAACAGTTGATCCATATCTGCGTTACACTGATTGTTTCGAAACAGAAATTCCACTTTGTTAAAAATATCACAGATATAAGTTGGTGATTGCAAAGAATGCATATGACCTAAAATCCATACACATTGTTTTAATTTTTAAGTTTACTTTAACTAAATGCTAATGGTAACTGAAGTACCTATTTTAGCAACAACGGATTCCAAAATAACTAAAATTGTGTCCCAAGTTGGATAATTCAAGTCTTTCCCGTAATTCTCCACTGTCCACTTGATACTTAAAATAACCTCCACCAATATGATGGGATCACTGGCGTTGGATGCCTAAAATTCACACTTATTATATCTTACTCGTAATGAGAATTTTGTGATTAGATATTCTTTCATGATGAATTGTACTTTTTGTATGGCAGGTATTATATACACCGGAATACATCCAACCAAAAAATCTGGCTTATTTTCCAGCAATGCCATATTCAATATGAAAATTATTCCGCTTATGAGACCTGTATCGTCATAATATTTATCGTCCTGAAGCATAAAGCACAAAGTTTGCAAACAGAAATGTCCCATATGAGTTCCTAAAAGATTTCGCATTATCTGAAAGCAAAAATAAAATTAATTCGAAAATTTTTAAGTATTTCCAATTTCTGAATAATGGTGAATACCTTCCAACTGGCGATGTTATGTTCTTCCATGCAAATGGTCCGACTTAAAGCACTAATGAAAGACGTCATCGTTTGCTGCGATAACTTACTGTAACAAACTACAGCATCCAGTACTTCCAAACTTTTCGATACCACTGGTTCAACATCACTATGACAGCATATGCAGCAAGTGCTTCTGAAAAAGTAATAGCCGATTAGATTCGAAACTTCGATACACAGTAGAGAAATTAATGAACACTTACTGGACAATTTCATCGATAACATTTTCGTCGATATAACCTGAATTATATTTTACGTAATTGACCAAAATTGATAAGAACTCGGTGCCTCTCTCAGCAATTATAGTACATTCCATCCATTCAAGAAGAAACTGTCCGATTTCTTCTTCAAAGGTGGAGATATTTTTTCCGTTTTCGGTAAGTTTTTGAAATAATTCAAACCTAAAAACACACCGTAGTTGTAAGCGGTACATCAATAAAGACCTAAAATTATTTGTTTATGTACCTAGGTAAGGTGTCTTCTTTGTTCTCGTTGTTTTTGATAATTTTGAAAAAGTATGGTCGCATGAATTCCAGTCTGTTATATTGGCCTTGTACGAGGTTTTTATAAAACGATATAACAACGTGTCGATGATCTTTGTATTTTTCTTCGGTTAGTATGTCGTTAAGGCAGTCGCAAATTTTCTCGATGGTATTCTACAAAAAAAATAAACTTGTCCAAAACTGAGATGAAAATCATACAAAATTAGTTTATACCTTTTCTAATTTCACACGAGTAACAACATCTCCTAGTTCTTTCATGAATTTTATGCGTTGGGCAATAGGTGCTTCACTTCCAAGCTGAATTTCAAAATCCTGGTGGAGAACGTGTTCCTCTTTCATTTTCCCTTGAGTGGTACCTGTACAAAATCACATTGTTCATTCCCTTCAAGCGTAATGAGATAAACTGATATCTTACTTGGAACATTTTTAGAGCCTTTGAAAAACTGTTTCAGATCTTGTTTGAACTTTTCATATGATTTTCCTTCTTTGCCACTCATCTTTAATCCGTATCCGCTACTAAGATGGTCACCAATAAAGAATATTTCAAACTATCATCTTTTCTATTTCTAAGCAATGTAACACGTTACAATATGCGCACATTGGGATCACTGGATCTCGAATTTCGTTAATGCTTTGACAATAGTCAATCAAATCAAAGCTATTCCACGATGTTCATTTATTGACTTGTTTACCATTCTTATCAAAAATAATACAATTATTTTTCGTAGTGGTGAGTTTGATGGGTAGTTGGGTGAGGGGCGAAGGCGAAATGAACGAAAATATTCGTAATCGAAATTTAGATTCAGGTTCAGACTTCAGAATCATCTAATTGAACGATATTAGTCCTTAGCTTGATTTCGTTGAAAAAAAAAAAAAATTGAATTACATGCCTACTTATATAAAATTTAAAAGTTGAGAAAAAAAAATGAAAAATATATAAGTAATGAAAATGAATGATGAATGAATGTGATGAATTACGATCGTGTCGTTCTCATGTACTTAGACTTACATTACCTAATATGAATTTTATAATTCAACTCCGAGTTTTACTTTTCATTTCAATCTTAGGCTCTTAGGTACATAATTTTCTTTCCAGTTTTCACTTTTCATCTCTAATAATTATTGTTATCTTCATCGATTTCTAGAAATTTTAAATCCGATTGCAAGTGAGGAGGTTTTAGTTGATTTGGTCTCGAATTGCAATTTTATTTTTAAAAATCGGTTTTATTTACCTATCTATTTATTTATTTATTTATTTATTATTATTTTATTATACTGACTTCAACCTAAGAAGATTATTTCGTCAGTCATTGTCCATTAATTTAAAAATACTTAAACAACTTGGTAGTCATTAGAAATTGTGATTTACTTTTTATGAGAATCAATTCCCATTTTTTCATTTATTTTTTTCAAATTTTTTCTGTCAGAAAAAAATCATATCCAAAAATCGCTCAAAAACTGAAAAAAAAACTTTCTCAAAAAAAAAAAAAAAAAAAATTGGCATAAGTATCTATTTTAATTTTATAAAAAAAAAATCATAAATTTTTTTTCCAAGGTCATTTCTTTACAAACAGAAAAATAAAAAATTTCATTCCTTTTTTGCCAAAAAAACTGCGTAGAAAAATTTTTAAATAAATCTTTTTAATAAATTACTTACCGCAAAAATTTGCATAATAAAGTATTTTGAACGTCATAGACTTTATTTTTACAATTTTTTTCTCGAGTAATAAGGCAGGCTAGTAGACCTCTCGATACCCTCCGTTTATACGTTTATAGCTATTGAATTGAATATACAAGATTGAAGTACTAAACATTGGGTGCAAACTTGACAAAAATTTTAGGTTCTGACCCTTTCCCCTGAACAGGTAAAATTCTTGAGAAAAATTTATGCATTTTTAACAAAGCTAAAATTTTTAGAAAATTAAATTTTTTTTTGAATTTTTTCCACATTTTGTAGATTGAGAATTTTACGAATTTAAAGAAATTTTGAAAATTCATAATTTTTCAGGTGCTTCGAAATTTGAAAAATTGGCATGAGAGACCTAGGGAAGAGAAGCTAAATAAGATCTGTGCGATGAAAATATTAAAATGCAAGTACTTTTTTTTGTCGTCAAAATGGAAAAATTGACAAAAGTATAATGTGAGGCTTTCGAGGAAAAATGTCATATTTTGAGCAATTTTTGGTCTCAAAATTCGATACAATTTGGATAGCAATTTTTTTAAAAGAACTCGTTAATGGAAAAAATACGTTTTCGCGTATCTCATGACACCTCTACATACCTATCTCACGTAAAAAATCGCCATATTTCACACCAGATCGGTGCGTTTTTCTGCACAACGTGGATATCGAATCTGGCCAAGAGTGTTAATCACACGTGCTGGCCAAATAAGGAAGGAAGACTTTAGCAGGTCATTAAAATATGTATGTACCGTCGTACGTACCTGACAAGATAGAGTAATACGTGTTTAGGAGGCTTATATCCATTAGGGTCATCTTTAGAGTCGAGTTCCAGTTGTCTAGCCCGAAGTCGTCGTCCGGCCGATGGAGAAGTCATCTGACTAGCTTTAGCTAGTTTTTCTTCCAAATCCAACGATTCCTTCATACGGAGTAACTCCGCCGCATTGATGCAGTTCTCCAATGTCATGGTTTTTTTTTCTCCAGTAAAGCTTTCACGAGAGCTTTTTTATTATCCACGTGCGTATGCGATCACTTTTTCAAAAAATCGCAACCGGTGCGATATCGCGAATTATGGAATTCTGTGGGGAAAAAAGAAGCGTCAATCTCGCGATCCACTTTCTAACGAATCTCACTTTCGAATGAAGGATTTTTCTTACGAGGAAGTGAGTGAACTCGCGCGAAAGGAACAAAACGGACGTGACACGCGCACTACGCTGTTACCGCCACCGCGCCGTCGCGCTAATTGTAAACTTTAAACGTAATATCTCAATGGCAAGGCCAACTCGTACCCAATAGCCAAGCACCGTGCTACGTATTTCTAACCTTCCCTTGAGTGATCTTCACACCGGCTTAGACCACGTTAATACAGTTAATATAGTCTCGATATTATTCAACGTTTTTTTTTTTCTTCTTTTCTTCTCTCTCTACTCCTGTCTTCTTCTTTGACGTGTGCGAGTACGGAGGGTACGCGTAAGCATGTATCTTTGTGTACGAATCGAATATTTAGCACATCTGTATGTGTCTTCATTTTTTTGCGGTGTCCACAGCGTCAGCCTGAGCCTGATAGGTAATTCGTGCCCAGATTCACAAGTCGTAGGCTGTAAGTACGAGTGTGGGTTGAATGGAAAGGATAGAAAGGTGTTAAAATCCTGTCTCTGTTCATATGTTGCATTTGGAGGGCTCAGTTTTCATTTTCTTATTTTCTTCCACTTCCTCAGCATCAATGGCACCTACGAAAAAATAAGAGCACTATTTTGTAGTATTTCTGAATACAGTACATCATATTATAAGTATATTACATACGTATCAAGGTGGTTCTTATTGGGTATTTCTGTTTTTTTTTTGTCTCAACTCTTAAAATTATTCCTTATTTTTAAGAGGAAATATAATTTTTTATTTTTCATTTTTCATTCTAACTGAATTTCAAATGACCACGTGACCCTGGTCACTCTTTTTTTTTTTTTTTTTCAAGTGGAAAAATTATTCGATTTTCAAAATTTTGCCTTCTTTTTTGTTAATCCATCAAATTGCTCCTTCTCATAAGAAATAATTTTCAAATATTATATTTTTACCCAAATTTAATTTCAAGTAGGTACCTTAATACCTTATTGAGACACTCCCGATTTTTCAAAAAAAAAGAAAGAAAGAAAGAAAAAGAGTAAAATTTTTTTACTCAACATTTAAATTTATTGTTTTTATTAGAAAATCATTCCCGACCTTTCATTTTACCCATAACTGAATTTCAAGTGCTGCCGCTAGCCCCTCCCCCATTTTGAAAAAAAAAATCAAAAATTAGCTAATTTTTCAACTTTTGCATTTTTTTGGTTGTGTTGCTTTTCAGGAGACATGACTCCCAATTTTTCATTTTATTCTTCACTGAATTTTGAGTGGGGCCTACTAGCCAATTTTTTAGACAAAGGAAAAAAATTGAGCAATTTTCAAACTCTTGCCTTTTTGGGTTATGACCTATCAACATTAATACAATTTTATTCGTGAGACACCATTTCCAATTTTTCATTCCGACCGCTTAATTTCAAGTGGTATCATTAGGCCCCTCATATTATTCAAAAAAAAAAGAGGGAATTTTTTGGCTTAGCACTTAGTGATTGCTTTGATAAGGAAATAATCCCAAATTTTTTATTTTTCCCCGACTGAATTTTAAGCGGTACCATTAGCCTCATTTTGAAACAAATAAATGAAAAATTACCAATATTGGTCCAGTTGAAAAAAAAAATCGTTCTTTTTTCGAAATTTACCCACAATCAGAAAAAAAATACCTAGGTAGGTACTTACCTTACTTCCCCAAAATTTATAACTTCTTCATTTTGTTGAAAAATAATTTTTTTCGAAAATCAGTTCGGGAAATCGCTCCTAAAAGCCAAAATGTCCACATTTTTGAAACTTTTATTTGAAAACATTTTTTTTCAATTTGAAAAAAAATATGTAACACCTTTTTAGAAATGTTTTTATCATGTAGAAAAACAAATTTAAAAAAAAATGTTTTCACAATAGGAGACTTTAGTAGGTAAATTTTGGTAAGAAGGTATAAAATTTTTTCAATTTTATTTAAAAACAAATGTCTTTGATTTTTTTTCTCTAAATTTTAAAGGAGTAACTAATTTTGTAATTTTCAATTTCTTAATGCGCTGCTATTTTTTTTTTTAGATTTTTCAAAAAATGGGTTTAGTGGTGGAAAAACAAGTCCTTAAACTTTTTCAAGTTTTACTCGAAAACAATTTTTTTTTTTGTATATAGGTAACTTTTCTTTGAGTTTGCAGAAAAAACAATTTTTTAATTTTTTTTCGAAAATAAGTTTGATAAAAAAATTTAATAAAAAAAAAGAAGGTATTTAAGTAAAAACATGATTTTTTTCAATATTATCGGTTATTTTTTACAGAAATTTTAATTCTTTTATTCCAGAGAAACGATTTTTTCTAGTTTTTCATGATATTTTATTCAAAAACAAACATCTACTTAATATTTTTTAGAAAAAAATTTCAATTTTT